>CM076579.1:648723976-649003631 GCA_034641835.2 Pinus albicaulis
CAATATTTAACACAGTAAAAGCATAAATTGAAACTACATCAACTGATAAAAACATAGCTATGAAAAACATATAAATGAAAAACATAAACAATATAGAACCTTCTCTTTTGCAAGGGCCTTCCACAATAAATGGTTTCGAATCTAATCCAACACTCTTTGCTCATTGATTCTCCAAAATACTTCTTCATTCAAGAAAAGAATAAAACAAAGTTGTTATGAATCCACAGTCATATCATCATTCACATTGTCAATACATTTGATGGTCATGTATTTATAAAATCCTGTTCATTAACTGTTTTAAGGCTTTTAAACCTATTTGGATTAACAAATTAAAACTATAATAGAAAATTATATTGCGTTGATTCATTATTTTCTATTGGGAAAAGCAAGTCATGAACCGTGATTGCTTCGGACTCTTCGCTCGCTTTTCAAACATTCAGTTGATTGTTCCTTTTATTGTGCATCTAGGCAATTTCTTGATTTATTTAGGTCAGATGGATAGGAGGAAATACATGAGAGTATCATTCACCACTTGTCCGCATACTTTTTTTCTCATTTGGCACCTTAAAATACATCAAACCATGGCACTGGCTACAAAAATGTGTATCATCTATAGAATTGCGTTAATTATGTAGCTAAATAAAAATTTTAATCTAATAAAAAGGAACATTTAAAAATATAAAAAATAGGTCATTAAAATACCTTATCAAGTCAAAACTTGCAGTTTAACACTTGTTTGAGCTGATGGTAATGACAAAAATAAGGAAAGATGAGAGAAAGGAACTGCAAAAAATGAGGCAATCATGAGGCTCTACATTTCCCCACGAGAAGGTCATTGCATATCCTCATGAAAAAACACAAAATTGATGGCACTTGACATGCTATTGCATATTTCCCCAAACTTCTACTAAAACATCCAATTTTAACTTATTTTCCTTGTTTCTAGTCACAAACATCCTTGGCTTTCCCATCAAGATCTTGTACTACTAGTTTATGAATTGTCTTTTAAGATCTTTATTCTTTTTCTTTAATTTTTTTTTTCTTGTACCATAAACCCAAATGCAAAAGGATATTGTTTTTTTAGTTTTATCAATCTTGTTCTGCAAATTTAAGGCTTCATGCTTCTGTTTTATATGCTTTTTTAGTATCTTTAGCTCAAAAATTTCTTGTCTTAAGGTGTTCTCAACTGGAGGTTCTTGTGGACTCTGAGGTTGAGCTTCTTCCCTTTGATCTAAGACTGGTGTCTTCCCTGTATCTCTTCTCTCCAGAGACTCAATGTAGTCATAAATTTGTTGTTGTACAAGATCAATTTATGGGATCCTTCGACCTGGACTATGAGTAGGTGAAATAATAATGGGTGATGGAACCCTAGATTCCCCTTCTAATTCAACAAATTCTATATCTTTTGGAGATGGTTCTTTTACTATTTGAATGAGTCTATCATTTCTTCTTACAGATGGAGGAGGGTTTTGAATTTTCACCTTTTTCTTCCTTATCTTGGAACCCTATGTTTTTGTGGATGTATCCTTTTCTTTTGTGTTTTATTCCCTATTCTTAATAGTTTTCTTCTTAAGTTTCCCTAAAATTTATGCAATGGGAACTTCATATTCTAACTGTTCCTGAGATAGTTGTTGTTTATTTTCAACAGGGCCTTCAAATTTCTTTTCCTCCCCCTTTATGTTTTGCTACTACTGGGTTCTTCTTGGTTTACCTATTTGAAATGATTATGAATTAGGAAATCCTCCCAAGTATCTCCTAGACTTTTAAGGTGAAATTCAATAAGAGATTTAATAAACCTGTGATGATACATTGTGTTGTCTATAAATTGGATTCTCCTTTGAACATTTCCTAACATTTTACTTAAGCTATTCAATAAGAAGTATGGAATATTTAACTCACTACCTTCAAGAAAATTCCTCAACAGTCTAACATGATAAAAGAACATGCATCAAAATCTTCCCTCACAGGTGACAAATTTTTGAATTATTAATATTGAATTCACCCATTTTCCTTTAAGTGTTGTGCTAGGTATTCCATTTTTAAACATGGTGGTATCCATACCTAGATTTTGCAGAAAGACTTTCCATTCTTCACCTTCAATTCCTCTATTTTTGAACCACCTCTCTCCAGTTCTTGGCAGTCCAGTGGCTTCAGCAATGAAATAATTAGTTATTGAAAATTTGGCATCTCCGATTTCGACCTCCATTCCATCGAAAGCTCTGGAAAATGACTTGGTTACCTCCTTACTAAAACCTTAAAATTTCTCCACGAACTTGAGCCAATGTGATTTCTGTAGCACCTCGTTTACCTGTGGGTAACCTTCCATGAACTTCCTTCCTTTCAGTTCTGTCCTTACTATTATTCCCATGGTTCGAGAAGTTTTGCTTTAAGACTGCCTCTTTGACATGGTATGAGGGTTTCATTTGGGGGTATGAATGAGAGCTTAGGAATGAATGAGAGCATGAGTGAGTGAGGCTTTGGGTTTAGCAATAGTGTGAGGGAGGTCAAGAAGAACTAACCATTAGAGTATGAGTAGGGTGATTTCAGCAACAAAATCGGGATTTGATGTTGGAGCATTCATGTAATGATGAGGGGATAAATGATAGAGTCTTTGATTTGATTTGATTTGACACAATCAACTCTTATTAATAATGTTTTTGAATTGCTGGTATCTAATGCCCATATAATTCATATTCCAATGTTTAAATCCTTATTATTAAATAATTTGTTTTCATTTGCATACCCTGAATTGATGTTGCTAACCCTTAAATGTTTCTCTTTTTATTGTCTTCAAGCGCTCTTCAGCGAATTCTTCAATTGCTTCAGTCAAAAATGACTTGTCACATATTAGCTACAGAAATTCATCATAACTGCAGAATCTCAGTAATCTTGTAGCTAACATTAGTCTTTGAAAAAGAAAAAGGAATGCAAAGAAAATTGGATTTTATAACAAGAATAAAGAAAATTTAAGGTGCCAAGAATTTTGGATTTCACCTTATATTTTATGTATAAGCATGCCAACAATGGTTGGTTTTCATACTTATACATTTTTTTATTTTATATATATATATATATATATATATATATATATATATATATATATATATATATGTATGTATGTATGTATGTATATATGTATGTATGTATATATTTTTTTCTTTTCTTTTCTTTTTCTTCTCTTTTTTTTTTAAGTATTAAAATAAAAGGATTCTTCTTAACCAACTTTATATGAGAGTTATCTTGAAAAATATTAACAAATTCCTCTTTTGTCAATGGCTTGTGATATATTCTCAGTCGATGTCCATTTACAAGGACGTGCTTTCATCAATGGTTTTGATACTGACTGCTCTATTATCAAAGACTCTCTCAATCTCATAAGGCCCAAGCTAGTGAGTTTCAATTTTTCCTTGATAATATTTGAATTTTGAATCAAAGAGTTGTTCCCAATCTCCTACTTGAAATTTTATTTCTTGAATATATTTATCATGCCATCTGGATCCCTATTGCTGAACTAGGTTGGTCTTTTGAATAACATCTTGTCTTATTTCATAAAGCTCATTGAGTGTTCCATCTATGCTTTTGTGCTTATGACAGGTCAAGTCCGAACTTAACAATTGTCTTGAAGTTTTTATTTTGAACTCAATTGGAAATAGGACTTACATGCCATAAATAATTTCATAGGGAGTGTGCCTGTTGTGCTTCTCCACGTGGTGCGGTAGGCCCATAAAGCTTCTAGTAGCTTTTCTTCCCATTCCCTTCTATGCAAATGTACTATATTGGTAAGGATTGCTTCAATCACTTCGTTAGTAGATTCTACTTGTCCATTTTCTTGTGGATGATATGGTGTAGACTTTCTATGTCATATTTTGTATTCTTTTACTATCTTCTACACCATCTTGGATGTGAATTGAGTACCTTGATCTGTCACAATTTCCCTTGGGACATCAAATTGAGTAAGAATATCCTCAAAAAGAAATGAAACTACAAATTTTTCAGTAGCAAAAGAAATTGCTTTAGCTTCTACCCATTTAGTGACATAATCAGTGCATACAAGAATATATCTCTTTTGTCTTGATGGTGGATTGATTGGTCCAACAATATCCAGAGCCCATTTTTTAAAAGATATAATACGTAGTTGAGGTTGTAAAGGAATTTCATCTAAAGGAACAGGTTTCCCCACACCTCTTAACATATAATTTGGAATCCTTGAAAAGGGAAGGCCAATAATATCCCAAGTGAAGAACTTTATAAGAAATTATTTTGTCAGCGAAGTGTCCTCCACATGGTTGATCATGACATGCTTTTTGTATCTCGAGTATTTCTTCTTCTCTCACACATCTTTGGATGATGAGATCTGGACATGTCTTGTACAATTCTTCATTTATCCATGAATAAGATGCACTAATTTTAATTATCTTTCTCTTTTCTCTAGGAAAAAAATATGATGGTAACTTCCCTGCGGCCAAATAGTTAGCAATATCTGCAAACCATGGAGATTTAGTAGATATTTAAAAAATATATTCATCGAGAAAACAATCTTCTATAGGTTTATCATTATTATCATTCTGAATTCCAGATAAAAAGTCAACAATTGTGTTTTGTTTTCCAGGTCGATCTAATATGCTGATATTGAATTCTTGCGGTAATAATAACCATCTCGTGACTCTCCCATTAGTAATTTATTTATTCATTAAATATCTAATTGTAGAATGATTTGTATGAATGAAAGTTTCATAGACAATGACATAATGTCTGAATTTATTAATGGCATGGACAACAGCTAAAAACTCCTTCTTAGTAATAGTATAATTTAATTCTGCAAAAGTCAAATTTTTACTTATATAATAAATGACATAAGGAGTCAAGCATTTTTGTCCCAATACAACTCCTAGAGTTGTGTCTGAAGCATCAGTTGAAATATGGAAAGGAAATTTCTAGTTTGGTCCTCTTAAGATGGGTGCTTCAGAAATATTTTCTTTCAAAATTTCAAAGGATTTTTTATAATCATGATTCCAACTGAATTCACAATATTTTGTTAGAAATTTGAAGAGTGGAGATGCAAATTTTGTAAATTTTTCTATAAATATTCTATAGTATCCAGTGAAACCAAGAAAACTCCAAACATCTATTTGACAAGTTGGAACTGCTAATTTGGAAATAAATTCTACTTTAGATGAGTCCACCTTAATTCAATTTCTTGAAATATGGTATCCTAAAAAAATCCCCTTAGTAAACATCATAAAACATTTCTCATGACTTAATGAGATATTTTCTTCCTTACATCTTATGAGAACTTTTTCCAAATTTTCAAGGGCTTCTTCAAAAGAATTTCCATAGACTGTAAAATCATCCATATAAACTTCCACACGATCATGAATTAGGTCAGAGAAAACACCAATACTGCTCTTTGGAATGTTATTGGTGCATTTCATAATCCAAAAGGAATTACTTGGTAAGGATAGGTTCCCCATGGACATGTAAAAGTAGTTTTGTCTTGATCTTCTAGTGCTACCTAAATTTGATTATATCCAATAAACCATCAAAAAATGAAAAATATTTCTTCCCTGCTAATGTATATAAAACTTGATCTATGAAAGGAAGTGGAAAATTATCTTTCAAAGTAGCCTTACTCAACTCCCTATAATCAATACATACTCTCCATTTTTCATTATTTTTAGGGACAATTACTAAAGGTGAAATCTGTTGATTGTCTGATATTGGATAAATAAAATTTACATTTAACATTTTCTATAGTTCCTCCTTAACAATTTCCCATAAGTTTGGATTCATTCTTCTCTGAGGTTGTCATATTGGTCTGGAATTTTCTTCAATATATATGTGATGCATGCAAGTTTTAGGATTGATTCCTTTCATGTCTGTGTATTCCCATGTGTATGGAAAAGAGTGTTTTTGTAATGTTTCCATCAATTTCTTGTTTTGAAATTCTTCTAGATTTTTATTTATCTTTAAAGTTTTCCCTGTAAAAAATTATATTGAAGAGTTTCCAAATTATTCCATAGAATATAAAGACATTTTTTTGAATTATATATATTCAATATTGCATTATTTTTGAAAATTTTAACCAATCTCACATTGTGAAGATAATTCATTATTTTCTATTGAATTTAAAACTTGATCTTCTCCACTGATTTGTGAGATAATAAAAATAGGATGTATATCATCATCCATCCATTCTTCATTTTATACCTCTATCATTTCTTTTGTAGATGGATATAATGTCAATTTATTCATTGAAATTCCATCAGAGATAAACATATAACCGGATCTACAACCGATAAAAGCATTAGTTGTAGCTAACCAAGGGCTTCCTAAGATTAATGGATTTCCTCCTAAGTTATTCTTGGGTGTTGAGATCATAAAATCAACTTTATATTCCCTAGAATATAAGGATAGATAAATTTCTTGTAATACACCATCAGGTTTAATTATAGACCTATCTGCTAGTTGTAACAATGTTGGTCTATATTGAAGATTTGGAAGCCTTAGCTGATCCATGGTTTGTTTACTCATAATGTTTATGGTTGCTCCTAAGTCAATCAGTGTGTTTGGAATTTCGACACCATAGATATTTTTTTCACAATGGGACTTCCTCGATCTAAATATTTTTGTATTGTTGTTTTTCCCATCATGATGTCTGCAATTTTTCCAACTAATTTTATTCTTTTGACTTATTTTATTTTTATTTCTGGTTCCTTTATACTTAACTCCCTTATTATCTTTGCAAGGACTGGAATTTCTTTGATAGCTTGTAGCAAAGGGATTTTTATGCAAAAATTCTTCGGCTCATCTAACATATCATAATCAGACATCATGCTCTATTTTTCCACCCCCTTATCAATTTGTAATCTTTTAGGGAAAGGCAGTTTTGAGACAGATACTAAAGGTTTTTCTACAATGGGAGTTGATTTTATTGGAGTATCATGTGTTAGAGCTGTTTGTTTTTTAATATTTTCTTTCTAAAGAAGATATGTCTTTTCTTCAAAATAATTATTTTTCTTTTAAGGATTTTCATTTTGATGAAGAGATATCTCTTGATTAGAATGATCATCCTTTGCTTTTTCCTGAATAACAATAGATGGTAATTTATTTTATAATACTCTACCAGATCTAAGTTGGACATTATTAAGATCTAATTGAGTTATCATATAAGTCTAAAAATTTTGTCCCTCCATGTTTTAAACAGGTTGAGCATTCTTATTGTTTGGGTTTGGAAGTGGTTGAGAAGGTAATTGATTTGGTTGTTGTGGAAATGATAATGAAAGTGGTGGATTTTGATTTTGAAATTGAGGTTGGGGTTTTTAACTAGACTGAGGAAAATGTTGTGGTGGGAAGTTCAGATAAGGTTGTGGATATTGGTGATATTGAGAATATATACCATAAGGATTTTTCCATCCTTGTGTCCAAGGTTGGCATTGAGACCAAGGTTTCCATGGCATTAGTCTAGTTCAGTTATTTTGTGGGGGTTGAGTATACATCTGAGTGTTGAAAACTTGAGTTTGTGATCCTTGCCATGGTATTATAGCAACAAAACAGAGAGGATCCATTCGATTTGGAATGACTTCCTCTTGGTAGACAACTTTAAGACCTAGAATTGAAGGATGTTTTTTTGTATCATGATTTTCTATACATATAACACAGGTTTATACACTTTTTAAATCAAGAGGGCATTCTCTCAAAGCATGCTTCTTTCTGAACTTGGGACAAAAGATATATAAGGCATCACTTTCAACTCTTTGCTTGTTTTTTAATTTCAAGGTGTCTATTTGTTCACTAAGATTACCTAAAATGTATGTTTTAAATTCATCAAGAAAATTTCATATTTTAGCCCTACTTACTGTTCCAATTACATATTTATTAATTCTAGAGATAACAGGGTCTCTTGAATTCTTTCCAACTCTTGAATTACCTCTTGAAATATGTATGCATAATTCATAAATTTTAGGTAATGATAACAAAGAAATATCTCCTTTTACCATCATGTTAAGGATATATATCCATTAATATCTAATGGATTTTAGTAGGAGAGATTTCAAGGTATCTTGATCCGAATTTTCCATTTTAGCCATTTTAAGATCATAACTGAATATTTCAATTAAATCCTCAAGATTTTCATATTCTCTTTGCATTATTTTAAATATTTGATCCTTTCAATTATGAGGCATGTATTAATCCTTGTATTTCAATAAGAATGCATTTTTCATCTCTTCCCGTGTTCTCATTTGTGTGTTATTAAGCCCATGAACCATTTCAATGTTGCATCCTCAAGGGGTGCTAGAAACAATTTCAATTTTGAGAATCAAGTAATTAATAATATGATCTACATAAAACTTTGAATTCAAAAAGAAATGTTTCGGGATCCTCATTTCTTAATCCATGGAAGTTAGGAAGGGTACAGGGTGAGATATTCTTCATTGTGGCAGTAGTACCTTCATCAAGGATAGGAAATCCAACGTGTTCTGGTTCTACTCTGTCTTCTCCTCCTCTTCCCCTTCCTCTACCTCCACCTCCACCTCCAATCCTAGGTCCACCTCCTCCAATTCTTAAATTTTCATCATTCACATTGTGTAATTCCCTTTTTCCTTCCCCAGCCATTATAGACTCCTCAGAACTAGTATAAGGTTCCAAATTGGATTTGTTTGTTCCTATTTTGATTCTTCTGGTTCCTCTACTAATGGTATATTATAATAAATTTATTATTCCTTTTCTTCACTAGGTATTTCTAGTTCTTGAGCTAAAATTTGTTCCCCGGTTGTAGTTAGGAAGATTACTCCTTCTGTCAGGGATGTGGGATCTTGTTCTTCCAAAGCTGCTTCGATTGATGAATTTGGTGAATTTATAGGTTGAAATTCAGATCTTAATACCTCAGTAAGTCTATGTTTTCCTGAAAAGGATGGTATATAAGTTTGGGTGGATGGTGTGGTACTTCGCATTCTAGATGGGGTGACTGGTGTTGTTGAAATTAAGCTTCTACCTCTAGCTACAAATCTACCCCTAGAATCTCTTTCTCTACGCATATCACTTTTCTATTTTTATGATTTATTTATTTTTTACAAGAGAGAAAAAGGTTCTTATTTAAACTTCCCCGGCAACGATGCCAAAATTTTTATTCAGTTTAATGTTCTTAAATTTCTATCATAAATTATCGACCGGAGTTGGTAATCTTGTGAAGTGAAAGTGCACTATATATGCTAGAAGCCTTTCTTACTTAGTTTATTGTGATGATTGTATTTGTGAAGGTTGTTTTTTTTAATGTTTTTATTTTGTATGTCCTTAATGAAATTGATGAATTGAATTACAAATAAAAAATTAAACTAAATTCTAATTTAACTAAGTTTCAAAAACTACAACAAACCTATTTGAGAAATTCCTAACTGATTTATCTTTTAGTATCTAAGAATATAATATAGCAAAAATCAAACTCTAATAAGAAATATGATATTTTTGTGTTTTTAGAAATGAAATGTTATGTAAATGAGACTGAGAAAAGAACTGAATAAATCACTATTGTTCTGGTCATAAATCACTATAAAACTAGAAATCATTTTTATTCTTGTACCAAAAATTAAATCATCAAATCACCATTTCTTGAAAGAAACTCATTGAAACTCGAAATGAAATCTTTCAATGTTCTTGAAAATAAATTACATAGGAAAAACTACTCTAAAATAAACTATTGTTGGATGGAAAGAAAACTAAGATTATTTTTGCATTGAATCAAATAAAAAAGGAAAATGAATCTACATCAAATGAAAAAAACCAACCTCCTAAGAATCTACTCTAAGTCACAAAATGAAATTCTGGAAATGACTACAATATTTAACACAGTAAAAGCATAAATTGAAACTACATCAAATGATAAAAACAGAGCTATGAAAAACATCTAAATTTAAAACATAAACCAAATAGAACCTTCTTCATTGTAGGGGCCCTCCACAATAGATGGTTTCGGATCTAATCCAACACTAGTTGCGTATTGATTCTCCAAAATACTTCTTCATTCAAGCAAAGAATAAAACAGAGTTTCTATGAATTCACGGTCATATCATCATTCACACTTTTAATACATTTAATGGTCCTGTATTTATAAAAATCAGCTCATTAACTGTTTTGAGGCTTTTACACCTATTTGGACTAACAAATTAAACCTCTAATAGAAAATAAGATTTTTTTTCTTCATGATTTTCAATTTGGGAAAGCATATCATGAAGCGTGATTGCTTCAGACTCTTCGATTACTTGTCCAACATTCGGTTGACCGTTCCTTTGACTATGCATCTAGGCATTTTCCTGCTTGATTTGGGTCAGATGGATAGGAGGAAATCCATGAGAGAATAATTCTCCACTTGTCCACATAATTTTCTACTCAGTTGGCACCTTAGAACACATTGAACCATGGTGATGGCTACAAAAATGTGGATCAGCTGCATAATTGCGTTAATTCTGTAGCTAAATAAATTTTTTAATCTAATATTAAGTAGCATTTCAAAATATGAAAAATAGGTCATTAAATACCTTACCAAGTCAAAACTTGTAGTTTAACACTTGTTTGAGTTGATGGTGATGACACAAATAAGGGAATATGAGTGAAAGGAAGTGTCAAAAATGAGGCAATCATGAGGCTCTACACATTGCCAACTCTCTTTCTCACTAGGCCTAAACTTTTTCCTCAGAACATCCAACCTTCTCACATTGCTGTTATTTTTATTTTATAGCCTTGGCCCTTCAATTACCATGGGAAAGAATCCATGGTTTTAACCATGTAATTTTTGTTTTAATTGTCTGAAAAATCATCATTGTCTCCTTAATTGTATCAAAATAATCAAGACAATGGACTAGTTCTCCATTCAATAACATATACTTGTTTTCACCTTCTCTTAACTCCTCTCGTCATATGATTATCAATCAATATTGTGGAATGGTTTCTCCATTCAACATTGTAGGAATATAAGACCTTCTACCAATTCTCCACCGAAGTCACAACACTTAACAACGTGTGAAAAATTCTCTACAATCATTGTTGTAGCTTGATGGCCCTTATTCCTCAACCCATGTAACCAAGGATCTTGACTGAGAGGCATTTCTCTATCAAGTCTTTCCAATTGGCCTAACTCATGTTCTGTATTCACTTAATTTTATTTGATTGGAAATAAATGGAATAACAGTAGATATACAAATGCCTATCTATTGGTCTCATCAACTAACAAATCTTTCTCTTGGATCTTTCCCATAATTGAAAGCTTGTGCTCTATAGTTGTGTCGCTCCGAGGTCTTGATAGCCCTGAGAGGCTAATTTTCCCAACACTCATCACATTTCATCCACATCAACCAATATTTTATTTTCAAGTGGCACTTATGCCACCTCATTTCTACTTTTTTCACATCTTCCAAGTCATATTGGATCTCACCTGTCACTAAAAACTTGTGTTTTGTAGTCCTGTTTCCCTGAGCTCTCGATTGCATAATAAGGGACCCACTATATCCACATCATCTTCCATCACACAAGAGACATTAGCTACTACGACCTATCAATTATTTCCACCATCCTTCTACCATGTGTCTCACGAGGTAGCTTACCACATATCACGTGTTAAAATTATCACAATGCCAACCAAAAATTCCCTTTTCACATGCTATGTCATCCTCACATGCTACCATCAAAAATTTCATTTTCACCTACCATGTCATCTGCACATGCTACTATGTAATATTCATGTCATACTATTGTCATGGTCATGACATCTTTCCACATGGCATTCTTTGGGTGGTGCCACAGGTCACCTAGAATTGACCCACTTAACCACCCAAAAACATCAAATAAGAGTGACACACATCACCATTATATATGACCTGTTTTTTACTGCCACATCCTCCTATTGACTAGAATTCCACTTGTTATTCCACATGACACCTCAAAAATCATGTCCATTCTTACCACTTATCTCTTGTCGCTATTCATCCATGTCCTTTATGCTCCAACTAGTGATGTTGATAGGCTTCTTGAACACTTAGATATTCAACATATGAGACCCTAGGCTAGAAAAAAGGGATTTAAACCTTAAGTGCTTCTTGGGTTGTTGCTCATTGCCAAAATTTTTCATACACCCACAGGTCTCAAACCGATGATGGGTAATGGAAATTAAGAAACAATAACTATTAGAAAAATTTCTGCCTATCACCCTCTATCTGTTGCTTTTCACGTTGAAACTTGCATTGGATCACTCACTCCTTGAAAATGAGTGATGGATAATGGGTACTAATATGATGAGAAGGGGCCCTTTTTGTAACTATCAACAACTAAAGCCTTGACTTATCTTCAACTATATTGGCAAATTTGGTGTTGGCATTATTGGAAAAAATTGGTATAAACATTATCGGTGGAAAACATGATGTTGGCATTAATTTCAACTTGACTCAGGGTATTTGGAGCATGATTAAAAAATTAGTGATGGTCATTTGAGGTATTAGATCAATTTTTAAGGAGACCTAGAATTTTATCTGAACATGAACTGATTAAAAACTAGAAACCAGTGTTTGCGATCAATATTGCACATTGACAAGAAGTGTCCACAACCTTTATTGCTAGTGGGAAACCAACATATTCTTTCCAAAGCATGAAAAAAAAATGTAGGGCCTAAAAATCATGGTTCCCTCACTTGGTTTCTCCTCACAATAGTTAAGTGGCGGCTCATAATACCATCAAATTTTACTTTGGTTTTTTTTCCTTTGGTAAATTCTTGGGTCAACCTGATCTGGTCTTCAAACGGAGATTATAAATAACCCCCTTAAAAATCAAAAGGGTATCAAATTAAGAGATTAAGTGGTAATTTTTTTTTGGATTGATCTATTTTTTTGTGTGTTCTAGTATGAGGCAACAAATTTGTGAAAAAAGTGACCATATTGATTGAGATAATGGTGTAATCAATGTTTGAATTATTATGGAACAAGCATGTGAGATTGATTTAAATTTTTATTTAGCCCTATGATGATGTGATCATAGATATAAGCACAATTAAATGATTATTATTAATTTTTGGATTGATTTGTCTTATACAATTAAGATATGATGTGTGCAACCATAGTAATTTAGACCATGCTGAAACATATGTATATGATTTATCTTTTTTTCTGGCATATGTTCTGATTTGATATTTTTTATAATTTGGTCCTACAAGGTAATAATCATAGACATGGTCGCACGGTAGTGGTGATTGTGAGGGATCAAATGTGTATGGTATGATCAATTGCATATGCAGACCAATTTCTCAGAGCTCTAATAATAGATGGTCTGATTGTTATTTTAGTTTTTGCATTTGTTTTAGCACAAATGTGCATTGGTTTGGCTTTGTGGGGTGTGAATGCATAATTTTTTAATTCGAATCATTTTTATGACTCAAATATCAACTCGTTAATTTTTTGGTATAGTTTGTTCCTAATCATCAATCCTATTGATATGGCCTTCCTT
Source organism: Pinus albicaulis (assembly GCA_034641835.2). Lineage (NCBI taxonomy): Eukaryota > Viridiplantae > Streptophyta > Pinopsida > Pinales > Pinaceae > Pinus > Pinus albicaulis. Next base: position 648,737,459 of record CM076579.1, read on the forward strand.
GGTTTGAGGATTTTCTTTTGTTTTAAACTTGTTCTAGTGCAGCTATGACTTTTTTCTATGTATAAAAGTGACATTTTGATTCAGTGTGGGCAAGGACTTAAAATGCAATGAATATTTATATGATGTCTTTTGATTTGATCTGGTGCATAAGGGCATGATCCGGTCGACAATTTTGGGTCTTGGCATGATGATGAGTGAATCACTATGTTTGTGAGAAATCTTGCTATAGTGGAGGAGAATATTAGTCCCTTTGGTGTAATTCCCTGTCTATTTGAGAAATAGCTGGTCACTGGGATGTATTATGATATTGACAAAGTGTATTTATTCTACAATCGAGAGTGAACAATTTGAATGTGCATGAGGCGAGTCAACAATGATTAATTTAGTTGTATTGTTTGTGTGATTTAGTGCACAAGGATGGTGCATATGGGTCTAAGATATATGAGAATGTGAGTCAATTGGTGTATTTAGTGAACGATATGGTAGAGATAGAGAAATAAATATGGTTGGTATATAGACTAGGTTTTATGGTGATGTTGCAATGATAATGGAAATGGTAAAATAACCAATGTGACCTCATCTAAAAATGTGGTTGTTCCTTATGTATTGATCAATCCTAGCATGTTTTTGTTTAAACATATACATTACTATTGTTATGACATATTTGAAGCTCTTAGTCTTATTTTTTGCTGAGGATCCAAGCTTGTAAGAGTCACACACTTATTTATTACTACTAAAATCAATGTGTATATGATAGTGTTGATTATCTGCTAATTAGGATTTGAATTTCTTATTGATTAAGCCTAATATGTTTTGGTTTAAACATACACATTGCTACTATTATGAAATAGTTTAAGCTCTTAGTCTTATTTTTTAATGATCCAAGCTTTTAAGTGTCACAAACTAATTCATTACTACTAAAATCAATGTGTATATGATAGTGTTGATTACCTACAAATTAGGATTTGAATTTCTTGTTGTTATTAAGATAGATCAGTGTATGTGATGCAAAGGGTTAATAATATTGCTACATAAAATAATGTATCATTGAGTCATTAACATTGAGTATGTGTGCTATATTGTTGTTGATCTATGTGATGAAAGAGAGTGTATGTTGAATGTAGAAAGCCAATCTTCGAAATGGTTGTGTTGTTGATAAGTAAGTTGGTTGTTGATAGTAAAGTTTCATTATTGATGTATGTATACTTGAAGCTACTGAGATTGATAGAGTTTGCTAAGAAGAGGATTTATATAAAATTGGTTTGGTTGTTGATGTATATTTTTACTAGGGTTTGGTAATATAGTGACCATATTTGTCTTGATGACTAGATGTTATTTTTATAATGTTTTTATTGAAAAGTGTGGGTGTTGTGGTGCTGAGAAGAGATAATATTGCATTATTACTAATGACATAACAAAAATTATTTTATTTTGAGGATATAATATTGTAGTAATATTAATAATTGTGGTTGTTGAATAGAGAAGATGTATTTATTTTTGAAGTCGATTCATCTTGAAAATGGAAGAAAGGTGGTCCACATTTATTAAGGGGGTAGGTGCCTCTAACTAGTTCATGCCAACAACCTAATCTAAGGGAGTGTGTTCTTCGTATTGGTGGGCGCCAATGAGATAGAGAAGGGAGTGGGTGCTTCTTATTGGTGGTGCCAACAAACTTATATAAAGAATAAATTAATAAGAGAAGAAGAAGAATGATGTTTTTCTCCCTTTATGGGTTTCCACCTTAAATTTTTCTATGTTGCGGATGTGATATGCTTTATGATTCTTATGCTATTGTTCTCATGCATAATATTAATGTTGAGTTGTTAAGTATTTATTTTCAAATAATTGAACAATGCAATGAGTAAATTTATATTGATTCCCCCCCCCACCTCCCTCTTAGTGTAAACACTATTTCTAAAATTGGCATTAGAGTAGGTGCCTTCAAGACTCAAATTAATATATTGTAGGAAGAATATACAAATTTGGAAGTCAGGATGAAGGCTTATCAACCAAAGAATTTTTGTTGAATGGAACAAATTCTACATTCTTGAAAGTACAAATGAAATCTTATTTTATCTCTCTTGGAGAAGATGTTTGGGAAGTTGTAGAGAGTAGGTACCAATTCCCAGGAACTACTCCAACAAACAAGGTAGGAAATAAGGAATATGACAAAAATGCTAAGGAATTTAATGTTATCTTGGGAGGAATTGTTGAATCTGAATTTGTAAAGGTAATGCAATTTGTGTTGAAATTGGAAACAAGAAGGGCTTCTAATTTAATTAAATTAGAGGGAATTGTAATTCCACATCACATGACAACTTGTACGAGTTAATTGAGTCAGGAAGACTTAGTTATCTCAGTCAATTTAGGTTGGCATTCAAACTAGAGACATGTAGAGTTCACTCTAAGTTTTAGGGGGTAGAATTACAAATTATTTTGAGTTGTAATTAGTAAACTCAATTATTTGAGTTAATATTAGTTTAACTAGTTCTAACTGAAAGATGAGATAGTGAGAGGTCCAGTGAATTAAATATGATTTAATTAGCATGCAGTGATTAATAAGACAATGGATAATTCACTATAAATAGATGTTGCATGTCATTTCTAAGGAAAATCTAATTGATATTGGAGTTAAAGGGAAGAGAACTATCAGTTTCATAATTAGAAAATTATGCAGGTCATTCATGAGGTCAGTAGGACACCTTAGAGGAATTTCACAATAAGTTATTGAGAATTTCCTAATTAATATGGGCTCAATTCCTCCAAGAATGCGTAAGCAAGGTTGAGCAACCTAGAGGTAGGAAATTGGTTAAATATCAGACCATTTTTGTTGGGATTAGAGTGAGACAGTCAGAGATAATGTAGAGGTCTCTCAGGAAGGGAAATAACATTGAATTGTTTCATATTATTGAATTAATGCAATATAAAAATAGAGGGTTTCTTAGATGAGGATTTCACTAGATACATCTCTGTGTTGTGTAATTTAAATTATTTATCTTTCTTGTTCATATTATTGTGCGATTGTAATTGGTTTCTGTAATTTTTATAAATAGATTCAGTATATTTTTAGAATATTACAATATTAGTTGAATCTATGTGTATTTTATACATGGTATCAAAGTAGGAATCACTATAGAAGAGAAGAACCAGAGTTTTTTTTTAACTCGTGAATCAAATTTTCAGATTTATTCTTCTAGACCAACGACAGATCGGGAAGTCTTTCTCTGGATTGAGATTTGAATATGCCCTTGAGGATAATTCAAATTACATAACATGGAAGGGAAATATTGAGGTAATGTTTGAGGAGAACAGACTGAAGGAATTCCTAGACAGTGATATTCCCCATTCCGCAACAACATATGCTCAACTTATTGATTCATGGAAGAAGAATGTAGCAAAGCCGAGAAGGATTATGTTAGAAGGAGTTCAAGATCATATTGTCTTGAAACTCCATGGAAAGGAAACTCCATATGCTATCTGAAATTACTTAACATATCTATTTCAGAATAAAAATGACCACAAGAATCTAGCGTTAAAGGGCAAGCTCAGAAATATCAATATGGAGAAGGGAAACATGATACCAAAAACAAAGTTCACTCAATGTCGAGATGAGCTTGGAAGTGTTGGTGTGAAAGTTTTCCGGGATGATTTGGTGAGCCTAGCACTTTTAGGCCTTCCCAAGGGCTAGCATATCTACCAGGACTCAGTGAATGGGAAGGAGAAGCTACCATAATGTGAGATATTTTGGTTTGACCTGGTACAAGGACAGATTCATTGGAACACTATATATGGATCCTCATCAAGGACTAATGATGAGGATAACTATGCCTTGGATAGAAAGGAGAAGAAAGGGAAAGGAAAGGAGACCCATACCAAATCATATTCTATTTAGGTAGGAAAGAAACAAGACTTGTCAAAGGTAAAATGTTTTAACTCTCATGAGCTTTGACACTATGCTACAAATTTTCCACACAAGAAGACAGACAAGAAGTCCTCAAGAGGATTGGCAGGTGAAGAACTTGATTTACTATTCAAGTTAGATTTCTCCTTCATCGCATGCATGGTGTCATCGATGATGGGTTGTGTGTGTTACTTAGATAACAAAGCTATGTTCTATATGAATGACAACAGAGAATTATTTAGTAACTTGGAGGAGAAATATTTCTAGATGCACATCAGGATGGGAGATGACGGGAGGTATAACACTATAGGCATAGGTACAGTTGCCTTTCAGAGGGAGTCAGATACTCCTTTCACATTAGAATATGTCTTATATGTTCCTGGTTTAAAGAATAGTTTGGTTTTCATTGCTATGTTGGAAGATCGTAGCTATGATGTGATATTTAACAAAGGAAACACGTTCCTTCATCACAAAGCCATTGGAAAAGGGAAGAATATTGGGGTTTGAGTAAAAAAAATTCTAGAAATTGGATGTAAAATAATGTGTTTCCTTGAGCATGAAAGCAGAGAAGGTGGAGAGTCGAGACATCATTGAGTAATGGCACAAAATTTTGTGCCATCTACACCATGGCACTTTGAAGATCATGCAAAAAATTTCTACAATACTTCCAAAGGGTGCACTTGAGCAACAAGATACATGCAAAGGGTGTAAACTGGTGAAGTATACCAAAGCAACCTTTCACGATAAGGAAAGTTGAGAAAAGGCGATCCTTGAGAGAGTTCAGTGAGACGTGTGTGGATTGTTCTCTATAGCTTCCACACAAAAAAATAGGTATTATGTGATTAAAAAAAAATTCACGCAAGTGTTGTATTTTATTCATCTAGAAGAAAGATCAGACGTTCTCAAAGTTTTTTGAGTTCAAGTAACTTGTCAAGAAAGATCTGGGGAAGGAGGTGAAGGCTCTAAGGAGCAACAATGGTGAAGAATACGTCTCAAATGAATTCAAGAAATTATGTGCTTCAGATGGAATTCAAAGGGAGCTGATAGCACCTCATAACCCACAATAGAATTGGATTGTAGAAAGGAAGAGAAAAAAGTATTGTGGGAGAACCATGAGATATGTTGCATAATTAGGGAATACTTTTTCATTTGTGGGTAGAAGAATGCAACACAAAAATATTTGTGAAAAACAAAATTCCTCATTGGATACTTGGGATGAGTACACCGGAGGAATCTTTTTCAGGTAAGAGACCAGATGTGTCATATTTTAAAAAAATTGGTTCATTATTTTATTTCCATGTAACCAAAGATGCTAGGAAGAAGATAGAGCCAATAGCCGAGTTTGGGATATTTTGGGGGTACACTAATACACCTCACAACTATCAAGTGTACTTTCCATTACACAAGATGATAATGGTCAGAAGAGATGTGAAATTCGATGAATAGAAGGCCATGTGAATTTTCCTTGAGAGGGAGCTTTAGTTGCATGCATTTGAGGAGATCTTGGCTCCAAAATAAGAGCCTCTATATGTGAAGCAACAACAATAAGAGGTGCATAGAGTGGAAGTAGCCACTCACTACGTTGAGAGGCGCATTCTCCAACCCAGTATGATCCCGATGTGTAAGTATGTTAGAAGCCAAAAAAAGCTAAAGAAAATTAAAAATATAAATTCTAAATAATGTTGGCTTAAACAATAAATTAAATAACCATATAAATAAACAGACGAAAATAAATTTAAACAATATAAATTTAAAATATGAATATTTTTGCAAACACTCAAAAAAGTGATATTGTAAATAAAAAAAAATATAAATAAACCAGAGGTATGGTAAACAGATAAAACCTCTTTTTATACTTACTCCAAAAGAGATATGGTAAACAAATAAAAATATAGATAAACAAGAGGTATGATAAATACATACAACCTATTTTTATTTTACTCTAGAGGTATCGTAAATAAATAAATATTTACTCTACTATTTTATTTACAAAAACTCAAAAAAGAGGTTTGTTTTAGGTGAAGCCTATGGGTAAATACCATGGGGAGAAATTATTAATAATACAATGGGACAAATACCTGGGCCAAATACCATGGACCAAATTATTATTAGTACAATGAAAAAAAACATTATTAACCCTAACATTAATATAAAATATTAATATTATTAATATTACTATTATTATTTTATATATATATATATATATATATATATATATATCATAATATATTAATATATATTATAATATAACAAATTTAATATTGCATTAATGTAAAGTTATTAAATTTAATAATATTAATATTATAATATATTATTATGAATATTTATTTAATAATAATAACTAAATTTAATAAATTTACATTAATGCAATATTAATTTTGTTATATTATAATATATATTAATATATGACGATATATATATATATATATACATATACATATAAACTCTAGATCTATATGGGAGGGAAGAACAAAGACACATGATAGAGGTGGAGAAATAGGGGGAGTGACAAGGGAGAGATGGAGATAAATTGAAGGAGAGGGGAGAGGAGAAATGAAGAGAGAGAGAGAGCGAGAGGAGTGAGATAGATAGAAAAGGCTAAGAAAGAGAGAGGTGGACATAAAAATGGAGGTTAGAGAGAGAGAAGGAGAGAGGCAGGGATAAAGAGAGAGGATTGGGGGGTGTAGAGAGAGAGAGAGGAAGAGAATCTGAGGTAGGAGAGGAAGAGAGAGAGAGGAAGGATGAGAGGAGGAGGAGAGAGGGATGTATAGAGAGATGGAGTTGGAGGGAGAGAGATGGAGGGAAGAAGAAATACATATAGAGTGAGAAGTGGAGAGAGAGGGAGTGACAAGGGAGAGATGGAGAGAGAGTGTGTATGTTTAGGGGTGATATCAAGAGACATAGAAGGAGTGATGGAGACAAGGGGGGAGAGAAAGAGAGAGAAGAAGAAATGGAGGAATATAGTAACATAGTTGGAGAGAGAGATAGAGTGATGGGGGAAGAGAGAGGATTTTAGGGCAGAGAGAGAGAGAGCATTGAATGGAAAAGAGAGAGAGAGAGAACGGGGGGTGGGCGAAGATAGAGGGAGGTAGGAGATAAATGGAGAGAGTGAGGACTTGAGGCAGAGGAAGTGAGTGATGGGGGAACAGATAGGATTGTAGAGAGAGAGAGGAGGGGGGGGGGGGGGGGAAGGGAGATGGAGGTAAGAGAGAAAGGGAGAAAGATGATGGAAAAGAGAGGGGACTGGAGATATAGGAGGATAAAAGGAGGTATAGATACATGGATTTGGAGGGGGAGAGAGGGAGAGATAGAGATATGGAGCTAGACAGGGAAAGAGGGAGGGAACAATAAAGATATAGAGAGTGAGAAGTGGAGAGCGAGAGGGATATGGAGAAAGAGTGTGTATGTTTGGGGGTGAGATAAAGAGAGAAATAAGGAGAGATGGAGAGAAGGGGGGAGAGAAGGAGAGAGAGACATATAGTAACAAAGTTGGAAGGTGGAGAGAGAGAGAGAGAGGAAGATAGAGAGTGGAGAGAGGTAGGGAAAGAGAGATGCAGATGGAGGGGAGAGATAGGGAGGTAAGAATAAATACATAGAGAGTGAAAGGTGGAGATAGAGAGAGGGAGTGATAAGTCATATTGAGAGAGAGGATAGCAGGAGGGAAGAGAGATAGAAGTGGGGGAGAGGGAGGAAAGGGGAAGAGAGAGAGAGAGAGAGAGAGAGCATGTGTGTTTGAGGGGTGAGATAAAGAGACAAAGAAGGAGATATGGAGGCGCGCGTGCACACACACACACACACACACATATATGGAGGGGGGAGGGGGGAGAGTGAAGAAGATTTCTTGCACTAGATGCATTGATATCAAAGTAGATGGTGATTTCTAATCCTATTTGATTGCTTGCACTAGATGCATTGATTCTAGTGTAGATGTTTATTTCTAATGATATTTGATTACTTGCACTAGAAGCATTTATTTCTATGTAGATTATTTCTAATCCTATTTGATTGCACTAAATGCATTGATTTCAGTGTAGATGGTGATTTCTAATCCTCTTTGATTGCTTGCACTAGATGCATTAATTTTAGTGTAGATATTGATTTCTAATTATATCTTATTGCTTACACTAGATGCATTGATTTCAATATAGATGATTTCTAATCCTATTTTATTACTTGCACTAAATGCATTGATTTTAGTATAGATGGTGATTTATAATCCTATTTGATTGCTTTCACTAGATGCATTGATTTCAGTATAGATGTTGGTTTTCTAATCCTATTTTCTTACTTGCACTAGATGCATTGATTTCAGTGTAGATGTTTGTTTCTAATACTATTTTCTTACTTGTAATGGATGCATTGATTTTACTGAAGATGTTGATTTCTAATCGTATTTGATTACTTGCATTAGATGCATGGATTTTAGTCACCGTGTAGATTTTGTTTTCTAATCTTATTTTATTTCTTGCTTTCGATGCATTGATTTCCATGTATATGTGGATTTATGATTTGATGTAATTAGATGTATGATGGTACATTAATTTTAAAGTCATTGGATTAAAAATGTGCATTTATTTTAGTGTAAGCACAAAATATTATTGACAATGTACATTGATTTTTGTGTTATAGTAATTAAACCTATTAATAGTGGAGAGCAAGAGAGACAAGGTATGAATTTTACTACAACAACTCGAGCTAAATATTTGAATGGTTTTTTATTTCAACTGTCCTTTTCATATAATCAATATTAAAATATGACCAAACTAACAAAGGGTGACAATAAGAATAGTAGAAGAAAATAGTTTGAGATTGATCACAATAGATACTATTTGTAATTGACTACATTCTTATTATTCATATTTTTTATCATTCAATATTATTATTAGAGTGCCAATTTGCATTCAAAAATTTTATTTCATCATTTTTCATCATTTAAGTTATTTTACAGTATTGATTATCTCAACAAACTGAGGTAAATAACCAATTTTAAAATTAAAATGAATCGATAAATCTCAGACATATTTAGCACATTTAAACTGGTTATATTAATATTAGATATATTTACATATTGTTGATAAAATTAATCATACTTTGTTGATATTATTGACAAATTTTCCATGCCCACACACGACTGAAACCAGCCTAGATCCATCTTAACTCCAAATCTATCAAGCACCGAGAGGGCTCAAATTTCTCGAGGTGCAAACCTTTCCTCAAGTTTTTCTCACAAAAAATAAGTTTGCACCTCAAGGGATTTGATCGCTCTCAGCGCTTGATATATCCGGAGTTAAGATGAATCTAGGCTAGTGTAGAGACATCCCGAGATAGAAGGAAGTGCACCAGAGAGGTTGATAGGTTGGTGCTTGATGCTAGAGATAATGTAGGAGAACCCACATCATAACACAGGAAAAGAAGCTCCCTAGAGTGGTGCATTGGATACATGGCTCTAATGAGAAAATGTGTAGAGATAGAGCCTTCCTCTTTCGAGGAAGAAATTCAGAAAACAATTTGGGTTGATGCCATGGTTCGGGAGTATAACTCCATTATCAGAAACAGAGCATGGGAAGTTGTCCCAAGACTGGAGGGGAAGTCAGTTGTAGGATCCAGGTGGATCTACAAGGTGAAGTAGGTAGCATATGGGAGTGTGGAGAAGTACAAGGCAAGGTTTGTAGCCAGAGCATTCTCTCACATGGAGGGGATTGATTATGATGAGACCTTTTCACTAGTCACAAGATACTCATCAATTAGATCCATCCTTGCACTCTCAGTGCAGATGGGGTGGCGGATACATTATATGGATGTAAAGACAACCTTCCTTAATGGGGTGATTGAGGAATAGGTGTACATTGAGTAGCCAAAAAAATTTTATACCTTACACAGAGAGTCGCATGTGTTTAGAATCAAGAGAGAATTGTATGGGTTGAAGCAAGCACCTCGTGCTTGGTACACCAGTATTGACAACCAATTCACCGGGTTGGGATTCACCAAGAGTGAAGAAGATGCAAACCTTTACCATATTGTGGTAGAAGGTAATTTTTTTATAATTGTACTTTATTTCTATGATTTGATACTGACAGGTGATGAGAAACTCATCAAGTCTTTCAAAGAGGATCTTGCAAGAGAATTTGAGAAGAAGGACATGGGGTTCTTGCATTATTTCCTAGTATTGGAAATTTGACAACGAGATGGGGAGATATTTGTATCTCAAGGAAAGTATGCCAATGCGATTCTTAGGAAGTTCCACATGGAAGGCAGCATACCCATGGAGACTCCTCTAGCAAGAAACTAGAGGAAGGAGGTTGCTACTTCAGGCAAAGTAGTATATTCTACTGTCTATAGGTAGCTTGTGGGTTCACTCATGTATTTGGTGAGCACATGACAAAACATATGCTATGTGATTAACCAGCTTAGTCAAGCTATTGGTAAGCCTACCAAGCTCTTTTGGAAGGCAGGAAAGCATGTGTTGAGATACCTCATAGGCACCATAGAGTTTAGGCTATGGTATATATGGATAGAGGGAGCGTAGCTTCAAGGCTTCATAGATGCAGATTTTGTAGGGATTCCATCTGACAAGAAAAAAACATCATGGAGAATCTTCAACATAGGATCAACAACATTTTCCTAGTACAACAAGAAATAGATATCAGTTGCACTCATTTCAGTAGAGGAAGAGTACATGGTGGTCAATCAAGAAAAATTTGAGGCCATCTAGATGAGGAAGATAATTTTTGGTTTTTTTTGTCAACAGATGGATTCGATGCTGATTTTTTATAATAACTGTAGTTGCATCAAACTCTCATTTAATCCATTTTTTCATGACACATCCAATCATATTGATATCTAGTGTCACAATTTCAGATATTGTGTGTATTGGAAGATTATTTCAGTAGATTAAATTCCCACAGAGGAGCAGGATGAAAACATCTTGAAGAAGGAATGTAAAGAAGAAAATTCAAGCTCCATAGAAGCAGGATTAGGGTAGCAAACAATCCGTTTCTTGGGGAGAGGGAGTGTTGAAATTGGAAACAAGAATGGTTTCTAATTTAATTTTCCCTTAATTAGATTAGAAGGAAATTGTAATTCCACATCACATGACAACTTGTATGAGTTAACTTGATCCATGTGGATATTAGTGGCCACCTGCCTATTCCACATGGGGCACCACGATTGTTTCTTTCAATTTTTTAGTTTCCTTAATTATAGCTCAGTTTACTATTTTTAGCAGTTTTTTCGGTCTTGAACTTCTAGAGCCATTTTGAGGCCCTAAATGACATTTTTTGGGTAAAACGGGATAGATATTTCTAATGAGGTATGGTGCGTATCTAATGGAGATCGCATGCAAAAGTTACGTCCCCGAGAAGTTGATGTACCAATTTACCCAAACGAGGCCCATAGTTTTGGGCTTTATCTCTTAGGGTTAGGTTTTTGGATTTTTAGGGTTTTCCATTGTTTCTCAATAATAAATTTTCCCTCAAGCCTCATTGTAACATATTTCAGAGGCATGTAGCCACAACATATCTTCTCATAGATAAGCTACCGGTGCCCTAGTTAGTTTATTTCCATTCTTTCTGTAAACAAATTTTAGTTCTTTGATATTAATGAAATGAAGTGTTATTTCTGATGCTTTTTTTATTTATGGTTATATGTGTATTCTGTTGCATTGCTGCATAAATCCATGTCATAACTAAGTTAGGAAGACTTAGTTAGCTCATTCAATTCTATTTAGGGGTCAAGCTAGAGACATGTAGAGTTCGCTCTAAGTTTTAGTGGGTCCAATTACATTTTATTTTGAGTTGTAATTAGTTAACTCAATTATTTGAGTTAAAATCAATTTAACTTGTTTTAATTGAAAGATGAGCTAGTGAGAGGTCCAATGAATTAAATATGATTTAATTCACATGTAGGGATAAATTAGATAACTAATAATTCACTAAAAATAGTTGTTTCATGTGAGTTCTAAGGAAGGCCCAGTTGAGATTGGTTTTAAAGGGAAGAGAAATATCAGTTGTATAATTAGAAAATTGTACAAGCCATACATGAGGTCAGTAGGACACCTTAAATGAATTTCAGAATCAATTATTTGGAATTTACTAATTAATAGGGGCTTAATTCCTCAAAGAATGTGTAACTAAGGCTTAGTAACCCAAAGGTGGGAAATTGTTTAAGTATCAGACCATTCTTGTTGTGATCAGAGTGAGACAGTCAGAGATAGTGCATAGGTTTCTTAGAAAGGAAAATAACATTGTATTGTTTCATATTATTGACTTAATGCAATATACATATAGTGAGGTTTTAGCTGAGACTTTCTTGAGATACATCTTTGTGTTGTGCGATTGAAATTATTTCTCTTTCTTGTTCATGTGATTGTGCGATTGTAATTGGTTTCCATAATTTGTAGAAATAGATTTAGTATTTTGTTTTACGACATTACAAGATCAGTTGAATCTATGTGGATTTTCTATAATTTGAAGCCTCTAAAAATATGTGGGAAAATTTGGTTAATAGATATGAGGGAGACAAAAAGGTAAATAATGAAAAAATACAAACATATTGAATTAAATATAAACATATAAAGATGCATGAGGATGAAAGTGTTGCTAAGTTTTTTCTCATAGTAGATGATGTATTAAATAATAAGAAAGGTCTTGGTGATAAGTTTGAGGATACTTAAAGTGTTGAAAATGTAGTAAGATCACTAACTCCTAGGTTCAATGCAAAAGTTTTTGCATTTTAAGAAATGCAGGATTTAAACCATCCATGGAAAGGCCACATGGAATTCTAACATCTTATGAAATGAGGACAAAAGGGGACCAATATGAAATTAAAAAGGATTATTTCAGGGATACTAGCAGAGGCAAACAAAAGAAATAATAAGAGAACTCCAACCACAAGTCAGATGATGAGGAGGAAAAACTCATTAGAAAAAAGGGAACGGATAAATACAAATTAAGATGACATTTAAGTGTTTTAATTGTAGAATAATATGAAACTTTGATGCTAAATGTCCATACTAAGATAGTATTGACAAGGAAGAGAAAGGAAATATTTTTTACATGAAAAGTGCCAAGAAGAATCTCTCTACGAAGAAAATTTTTTATTCTCATAGTTATAGTGACTATTCATCAGGATAATTAAATATATTATGACTCTAACTCTAACCTTGATAAAATATTATCATGGCTCTTAAATTTCAACTTCCAAATATAGATAATAAGGAGACTGTTGTTGATGCAAAATATTATTTTTTGAACGCCTTTAAAGAAATAGAAAGGATGAGGAATATAAACAAAAAAAAAGAGATGAGATTCAAGAACACAAGGAGAGAGGGAATAATAATAATGAATAAATCACTCTATTAAACATGCACTTAGAATAATTTAAAATGTTGGAGGAGGTTCTAGTGAAAATACTTCAAGAGAAAGAGACGAATTATGAGAAGTTATCATCATAAGTTGTAACCCTAAGGAAATACCTTGAGAAAATTGAGCCATAGTCAAACCTAATTCTCAAGTTTGCAAATGGATCTAAAACACTGGAGAGAATTATAAAAAATCAATGATCCCCATCAATTAAGGTAGGTCTCAAATGAAATGCAACACATAATCAAGATAATAGAGACTTAGATCCTATTTATTCAACATATGTGTGTCCAAAAGGTTATGTCAATGCTATAAAGGGAATTAATGGCCAGGAAAGAAAAGGAGACAATAAAGATAAGATTCAATAAACAATGAATTAATAAAGCCACACAAATCATATACAAACATGGAAACAATCAAGATCATATATACCTCCTTTCGACATCCAAAGGCCCAACTCTCAAAGGAGAGTTTTTTTTTTTCTAAGTACAGATATTTATTCTATGATCACTATTTTTCTTGTCATAATTTTGGCCACAAGGCTATTCATTGTTTAGCATACATGAATATCAATATTAGAGAAGTAAGGGTCAATTTTAATCTGAATAAGTCAAAAAATTCTAAGAAATCCTTCAATAATGCATTTTCTCCTCTTATGGATGAAATTGAATGGTCTATATGCAATAATTTTGGTCATGAGGAAAGTGAATGCAGAAGAAAATTGGTAACTTTCTATCAACACAAAAGAAAGAAAGATCTCCCAAAAACTTGAAAAAATAAGACTTCGCCTTCAAAAAAGTGTGGGTTGGTTTATATGCTAGTAATCAAGAAAAGTAATGGCACATTGACAGTGGTTGTTCATAACACATGATAGGTGATAGAAATAAATTTATTTCCTTTAATGAAATCAAGAAATGAAATGTTACTTTTTGTAATAATTCTCCTACAAGTATAAAAGGTAAAGGTATTGTTGTCTCAAGAGAACAATCCAAGGCTCAAAATGTATTTTTTGTAGATAGATTAAAGCATAATCTATTGAGTTTCAACTAGATGTGAAATCAAGGACATGAGGTAGACTTTAGGTCATTAGAATGTGTGGCCAAAGAGTTGGACATAGGGAAACCATAATTAAAGCAACCAAAACTCGAGATAATGTATATATGTTAGAAGGTGACAACAAAAACTACTATTTGGGAAAGAATAAAGAAATTGGATACAAGACAAAAGGATAGGACATATTAGTTTCAATAAATTAGTTAAACTAAGCAAGAAGGGAGCTATTCATGATATGCCCAATATTATCCCACCTGAAGATAATATCTGCAAATAATCTCAATTAATCAATAAGAATTCAAGGTTTCAATTCAATGAAAAAGATTAATTATCATAAGGATCTCTTGAGTTGACTAATACAGACTTATGTGGACCAATGAAGAAAGTATTCCCCTGAGCTAAGCAATATTTTATGTTGTTAATTGATGACTACACTGGAAAGTGTTGGGTTAGTTTTTTGAAATTTATATATGAAGCCTTTGAAATATTCAAGATATTCAAGGCCTTCGTTGAAAAACAAATGGATATAACAATTAAATGCCTAGGGTCCAACAAAGGAGGTGAATTCATATCAGGTGAGTTCCTTAATTTATGTGAATAGAATGGGATTAAAAGATAATTTTCAGGATCTAAAACTCCTCAACAAAATTGTTTAAAGTATGAATCATATAGTTCAACAAATGGCTTTTGTAATGCCTAATGAATTAGGGGTGCCTCACACCTTTTGGGGTGGAAGCAATGCAAATAGAAGTTATATCCTCAATAAATCTAATGTGAGGGTAAACAATTATAAAACACCATATGAACTATGGTATGGAAGACTCGCTTCAATAAAGTATTTTAAAGTCTTTGGGAGAAAATTTACATAAAGAGAAATGATGAAAAACTTTCATCCAGGTGAATATTGGTGGCCACCCGCATAGGGCCTCACCATTGATTCTTTTAGTTTTTCAATTTCCTTATTTATAACACACTTTACTATTTTTAGCAGTTTTTTGTGTCCTCAACATTCGGAGCCATTTTGAGGCCCTAAATGACGTTTTTTGGGAAAACCAAGGGTAACATCGGTCGTGGACCAATGTTTCTCACTCAAAATTTGTAGTCCTCGGATAGATATTTCTAATGAGGTATGGTGTGCGTCAAGCGAAGATCGTATTCCAAAGTTACGTCCCCGGGAAGTTGATGTACTATTTTATCCAAACGGGGCCCATAATTTTGGCACTTCATCTCCTAGGGTTAGCTTTTTGGGTGTTTACGGTTTTCCATTGTTTCTAAATAATAAATATGCCCTAGAGCATCATTGTAACATAGTTTAGAGGACTGTAGCCACCACATCTCTTCTTATAGATAAGCTACCAACACCCTAGCTAGTTTATTTCCATTTTGTCTGTAAAAAAATTTCAATTCTTTGATATTAATGAAATGAAGTGTTAGTTTCAATGCTTTTTTGTTTTTATGGTTATATATGTATTTTTTTGCGTTCCCGCATAAATCCATATTAGTGATATTTTTCAGTGCTCGATATTCAATACAGAGTCTCCATGTCCCATCCTTTTTCTGCACAAACATGATCAAGCTCCCATAGGGTGGTGAAATTGGTCGAATGTGACCTTTATGCAGTAGCTCCTAAATCTACCCCCTTATTTCATCATTCTCCATAACGGAGTGCCGATAGATCGGTCCATTGGGTTGCACCGCACTTGGGGCCAGATCGATGGGGTGCTTGACCTAACAGTGAAGAGGCACCCCTGTGGGTGAGGTGAAGATGTCCCCATACTACTCCATGACCTTGTCCATTTGTTGTTGTCATGTAGAGGAGCCCTGTCTGAAGGTCGTGGCCATAACTTCTTCTTGCCTTGGGGACGGATCATGAGGAAAACAAATTTCCCCATTTTGGAAATGAGCTTACAACATTGTTTTACAATAACCAAAGAGATAGTGGGAGGCAGTGGTATCTCTGGTATCCTATACCACTTATTGCCCAAAGTAAAAATAACAGCACAAGGCCAGGACTCAGACACAACATGTCATTTTCACAAGTATGGTTGGCCTAATAATACATCACAAACATAAAGAGGGAAAATGTCACATAATACCTCATTTGTGAAGGGCTTCATGTTGTAGGGAAGGCAACAATTTTGGCGGATGTGGAGATCCTGTCATTGGTGAAGCCACCCGATGGTGTACGACTATGGGTGTGATGTGGTTGGAAAGTTCAAATGCTTCATGACCTCTACTAAAATGAGTTTCTTTTGGCTCTGACTTTCAACGATGAACTATACATTAGGGGAATTTTGAGGTTTAAAATGGGATTCCTAAGGAAATTATAAATCAATTTTAGAAATAATAAAATAAGATTAGATTACATCATCAAATTTTAGAGGGAAAAAGGAAAAAACTACTTTTTCAACTCGTATTTTCAACTTATATCCTTATGGGTTTACTCAAATTTCAAGCGGGAACACTCTTTGGATGCATAATTTGAATTCTCATCCAAAGAGTACCCATGTTGCATACTTTCAACGGACCCTTCTACAAAAAAAATTAGAAATACATAAAAAACGTGATTACATTCACATTTTCATGTATTTCTCATTTTGCGTGTAGCAGGATCCATCGAAAGTATGCAACATGGGTACTCCTTGGATGAGGAATTAAATTTTGCATCCAATTAGTACTTCCAATCGAAATTTGAGTAAAACCTTAGGGAGATAAGTTGAAAACACAAGTTGCAAAATTAGTTCTATTATTTTATTATTTTTTTACTTTTTTACTCCAAAAATGGTGAATCATCCCCCATGGTTAAGATCATCATATTGAATCCTATTAGTTCTTATAAAGTTTATTTTGGTTGTACATTTTTCTTAGGAGGCCCATTTTATACCTCAAAAGTTCTCTAATGGTGGGGAACCCTTTACCCACATTTAGGAGTGGAAGAGACACTCCTCCTCCTTTGGATCTTCCAGTTCCTCCTTATGGATCTTTGCAATGGAAACAGTGGCGTTGGGCTCTGCATCAATAATCTTCTTCCCTTTTTCATTCCCCTTGTCAGGTTCTGATTCAGAGTCAGAGCATGCATCTTATTTAGAAGCCCTCATCTCAGGCATGAGTGACTGCTTGGCCCGACACTCACTTGTGTTGTGAGTGGGGCTCTTATGAAACTCACACCACTTTCCCATGTCCTTCTTTGGCTTTGCGGTGTTGTTCTTTTCTTGTGGCTTCGGTAGGTTGTCTTGGGTCACCATGCCTTAGTTTTTTCCTTTGTTCTATGGTTTGGGGGCACCTTTCCCTTGCTTTTGATTCACAGATCCAAATTCTGGCTTCTTTTGTTTGAATTTCTACTCAATCTTGGTAGCATAATGATATGCTGTACCAAGCGAGGAGATGTCGAGGAGCTCAATTTCCTCCTAAATGTATCTGTGTAGACAACTGCAATACTTCAACACCAAAAGTTTCTCTGAATCTTTGGTACCCAGCTTTGTGTGTAGGGTATGGAACATATTCGTCAACTCATGCACATCTTGATCCCATTGTTTCTACAGCATAGTCCATTGTATGTAATTTTCATCATATCTCCCCATGGGATAATATTTTTCCTTGATGGCATATCAAAAATAATTCCAAGTGGGTACGATCGAGAGCAGATCGGTTCCCCATCATCCTTCTTCTCATAGTAGGTTTCCCACTAGTCCTTGACATGGGGGCTAGATTTGAGAAGTACAAAAATAATATTCTCTCGGTCGGAAAAGTCATATATTGAGAAATATCGTTCTAATAGATTCAACTATCTATCTATGATGTATGCATCTAATTAGCCATCAAATATGGGAATGTCAAATTTTACTTGTACCTTAAAAGGAGTTACGATTCTAGAGTGGTCGTTGGATGAAGATGCACCGATGGTGGGAAGTCGTTGAAGGATCTGGGAAAATTTGTCCATGATCGCATTCCTTTGTTTTTCAAGGGCCTCCTCGAGCAATATTTTGATAGATCTCCTAATTCCTCATCTTTATTTTCGTCCCCCATGGGTGTCCATTGGGTTTTGTGAGGCTGATCTTGCAAAGGTTCAAGCAGATCGAGCCCTAACTCCTTATACCCTAACCTCGTTGGGGACATGGAAAGAAGGATCGAGAAAGAGAAGACCGCTTTGATACTAGTGATTCAGATCTATGCAATAATGCAACAGAATATACATATAACCATAAATACAAAAATGCAGCGAAAATAATACTTCATTTCATTAATATCAAAGAATTAAAATTTGTTTAAATACGAAATGAAAATAAACTAGCTAGGGTGCTGGTATATTATCTTTGATAAGAGATGTGGTGGCTACAGACCTCTGAACTATGTTATAATGAGGCTTGAGGGCCTATTTATTATTTAGAAACAAGGGAAAACCCTAAACATCCAAAAACCTAACCCCAGGAGATGAAACACCAAAACTATGTGCTCCATTTGGGTAAATTGGTACATCAACTTTCTGGGATGTAACTTTGGCATATGATCTCTGTTTGACGTGTGTCATACCTCGTTAGAAATATCTATCTAAGGACTAAAACTTTTGAGTGAGAAACATTGGTCCCCATGACTAATTTTTCTCCTGGGTTTCCAAAAAACATCGTTTAGGGCCTCAAAATGGCTCTGGAAGCTTAGAACTCGAAAAACTGCTAAAAATAGTAAATTGTGCTATAATTAAGGAAACTGAAAAACAGAAAGAAACAATGGTGGGGCCCCAAGTGGAATAGGTGGGTGGCCACCATTATCCACCTGAATAAAACTTGGAAAATTTAAACCAAGGGAAGATGAAGGTATTCTACTATGTAATTCTTCCAAAAGTAAGGTTGACAAGAGTTATAACAAAAGACTTCATAAAATTGTTGATATTATAGATGTAAAACTAGTTGAAGGTTTTGTATGTCACAAATGGAAAATACAAACAAATGAATTAAAAAATGATGAGTCTATAAACAATGAGGTCAAAGAGAATGTAGGGGAACAAGAACATGAAGCATCATAGGAAGAAGACATTGAAGAAAAGACCCCTCCAAGTAAAATGAAAAGGGTTAAAATATAATGAAAGGGTATTATAAAAAGTTCAAGCCTCCCTAATAATTTAGAAAATAAACTAATACTAAACGCTTATTATGTTTTCAACAACTCAAAGATCACTAGTCACAAAAATATATGGCGTAGCTAAGCCTATGGTTATAGGGACAATTTTCCTCCACATATTCATTCTCTTCAACAAGATGAAAGACTAGAGCATAATGGTTTAATGTTCACAATTTTTTATGTAAATTGATTTCTTCAACTCCCAATTTATTTATTTTCCACTCTCTTCTTCTATGAATTATTCAATTTCCAATTAAATATCATTTATTTTTATTAATTGAGGCTTACAAATTTTGGTATTTATTTTTAATCAATATATGTAAATCATATTTACTAGTCAAAGTGTTGCATATAATGTTAAACCTTAAATGTGAAAACTAGGGACCTCATAGGTACTTGTGCCTACGTTAAAAGAACTGTGATGTTGAAGAGTGTCGTTTACATATATATATATATAATTGGCCTATTTTGGATGGGTAAAGTATTTTTCCTTGGCTTATTTTATATAATACAAGAGACACTTATACCTCAATATCGTTCACAAGTCACTATATTCCTATTGTAAGAACTTTTCATTTATGTCAAAGGTTGTCCAAATTAAAGATAAAGTTACATATTCAAATATCACATTTTGAAATATTGAGGTTTGGTTTTTTGATGTCTCATTTTGATACCCTATATTTAAATGAATTTTTACTCCATCTACCTAGCTCAAATGGAAGCATAAAATTTATGGTTGTAAAACTTATTCCGATAATTTTCCAATGGTATATGGCACTCCCTCTAACTACTCATGGTTGAGGAGAATCATTTTTCAATTCACTATACGTTCTGCCAGTTGTACAAGTCAGTCTAGCCAATGGACAAGTCAACCTAGTCTATACCCCAAATGCACTATCAATAGGTATGAGAAGGAGAATTTTGTGTCTCTCCCTCAAGAATGTTTATATTTGTTCAAAAAAGTGAAGAAAAGGAGGATTTTGAGATTCATACCTCATGAACGAGAAGTAAAGAGGAGTTGATTTGGAGAGACTTTTCGGGGAAGGATTTTTGACATATTTTGAAGGGATTTTAGCTTATTTTGGAAAGATTTTTGGCTTATTTTGGAAGCATTTCTGGCACACATTTTGAAATTTTTTAGTCCTAGTTAGGATGATCAAAAATGTGTTCTTTAGGGTTGTTTCAGATCTATGTAGAGGGTCAAATTCTATTGTGGGACACCGAGACTTAAGCGTGTCCCGAGAGCAATGACCTCTCCTTATTGAGGTTATATTTTAGGGTTGAAGTTTTAATACAAAGAAGGTTGAACCTGTGCCTATTTTGAGTGCCAAATCCTAGTGTGTTTGAAGGAAAATTTTAGGGTTTTTTTAATATCTAACATTGTTCTATTTTTAGGAGGTCAAACCCTATGGAGGAGGTGGAGCTCTAGAAATATAGGTCTAATTTCTTGAGAGATGATTTTAAGTGCATTAAAATACAAGTTTCAATTTTATTTGGAGCCTAATGAGGTTGAGTTCTACTGATAATGAGGTGGAGTTCAAGGATCATTTGTTGAGGGAAATTATATTGTTAATAAAACCATGTTTGGGAAATAGAGTGATAGTGTGAAGGATAAAGGAGAAAATATTAGGAAGGTAGAATTTATTTGACTAATATTGAATCTTGTACAAGATTTCCTGTGGATAAATCAGGGAGTTGGTGTTTCCTTTCAATTGGTGCTGAAAATCCAAAGAGTTGGTGCTTCCTTTCAGTTGGTGCCAATAAACTTCAATGTACTCTTTATATATATTAAGAAAATAATTCTATGGTTTTCTATTGGTTTAGGCTTCCATGTAAAAATATTTGTGCTCTATATATTTATGTTCTTTTCTTTATGAATTTACAAGTTTTTGAAGTTAAAAAATGTTAATATTGATTCACCCCCTCTTAGTATTGCTGAATATTCCAATAATTGGTATCAAAGTGGGTTCATTTATAAACAATTTGAACACTGGAAGGTAGATCTCAGTAAGACTAATGGATAAGAAATAATAATACACCAAACATATTCTATCATTATTTGATGAAAAAAATTATGCATTTTGGAGCAAAAGGATGAGGTTGTTCTTACAAGCACAAGAAGTTGATGTTTGACAGGTTGTTCTAAATGAATACAAGGTACTAGGTTCTACTAACATATTTGGTTGGTAGAAGACTATGAAAGTAATTCAAAGGCTATGTATGTCATTCTAGGAGGGTTGATAGGATCATAATTTGTCAAGGTTATGTATTGTGAATCAACAGACGAAATTTGGGACAAGCTCAAGAATGTGTATGAAGGAGACGAAAAGGTAAAAGGGGCCAATCTTCACACCTATAGAGGAAAATTGAACACCTCAAAATTAAATATGATGAATACATTGCACCTTAATTTCTTTGGATTAATGAGATCATCAATACTATGAGATAAATGAGATAGAAGATTATAGATACAATCATCATTCAAAAGATACTAAGATATCTCTTAATGAGATTTGGTTCTTAAATATCAACTTTATAAGAAAGATAATATCTAGCTACAAGAGTATGGATGAGCTACCATTAAGGAATTTTTAGACTTAAAATGGGCCTCATAGGGAAAGTAATAAAATAATAGAAAAATAAAATAAGTGTTCTGTTTTTTTTTAAGAAAAGAGATAAAACTACAATTTTTATTGTATTTTTGACTTATCTACTTGATTTTTTACTCAATTTTCAAGTGTGTAAACTTGTTGGATGTGGACTTAGGTTATGTATCCAATGAGTACTCACTCTACATGCTTTGGAGTAGATCTTCACTGAGAAAAAATCAAAATACACAAACATGATTGTTTATGTATTTTGAATATTTCTTGGTGTGGATCCACTCAAAAGTATGCATAGTTGGTAAAACTACAAGGATATAAGTCGAAAATATGAGTAGTGAAAGTTTTTTTTCTTCTTTTCCATCCATAAATATTCTACCTTGCAAATGACATCATCATCTTGAATCCTATTGGTTCTCTTGAAGTTGATTTTGTTAGTACAATTTTCATTTTGAGGCCCTTTTTTAACCTTAAAATTCCCCTAATGATGGAATTATTACAACATATGAAATGAGGACAAAATAGGAAAATCCATCTAAAAGGGTAGTAGCTTTCAAGGTCTCCAAGAAGACAAGGAAGAACAAGAAAAAGTAAAAAATGTTGTGAAACTAGTTCTGAAAAGAGAAGAAAAGAGATATCAATGCCTTTGAAATAAGCCACTTCGAGGGGGCAACCTCCAATACATTACATGAATGAACAATTCTTAGATGATACAAATGAAAAAACCTCCTTTCTATATATAGGAGTCCATGGGGCCATAATCTAATCCTAGTGGACCACAATGTAATCCTAGCTGACCTAACAATAATAATGTAGGGGCATAATAATAACAATATGGGGGTTACAGGGGTACAAGAATAACAATAAGGGGGGCTACACTAACATAATAAGGGACTACACTATTAATATAGGGACTTAACATGATCCTCTCCTTCAAAAAAGTGTTGTCCTCAACGCTTGAGTAGCTCTAGGTGCTTCTATATAAAATTCGCATCCCCCCATGTAGAATCTTCAGTGGGTAAGTTCTTCCACTTGATGAGATACTCTGAAATTGATCGATTTCGTAGCTATCAAGTTCTTGTTTCTGTGACAGCTTCAGGTTCCAATATGATTTTTCCTTCCTCATCAAGTTTTGGTAATATTGTTTGAACTGGAAGATTTTCACCTATAACCTTCTTTAAGCATGAAACATGGAAAATTGGATGCACTCGTGAAGAAGCAGGAAGCTCCAATTTGTATGTCATAGTACCAATATTTTGCAACACCTTGCAAGGACCATAGTACTTTGGAGATAATTTATTATCCTTCTTAGCTTCCTTGAGGGACATTTATTTGTATGGTTGTAGCCATAAAAATACCCAGTCTCCTACATCAAATCTTCTCTCGCTACGATGTTGATCTACCTGTTGTTTCATTTGATTTTGTGCCAAATTCAGGTTTTCCTTTAAGAGTTGGAGAACTTCTTGTTGATGCTCGATGTGATATTTCACTGCTTGAACCTTTGAATTTTATCTTAAACATGATGTGATGGATGGTGGATGATATCCATAAAGTGCCATAAATGGGGTCATTTTTGCCGCAGTATGGAAGGAAGTGTTATACCACCATTCAGCTAGAGGTAACCACTTGACCCATTATGTTTGTTTATCAAATACAAAACAACGAAGATATCCTTCCAAAAATTTATTTACTATCTCAGTTTGACCATCATATTGAGGATGATAAGATGATTTTTAAACTAATTTAGTACCCAAACAAGAAAATAACTCCGTCCAAAAATTTCATGTAAAAATGGGATCTCTGTCGCTCACAATAACCCTTGGGTTTCCACGTAATTTTTGAATTGTGTCCATAAATGTAGTAGCAACTGTACTTTCTTTAAATGGATGAGATAATGCACAAAAGTGTGCATACTTGGTAATTCTATCAACTACCACCATGATGACACTCTTTCCTTCGGACTTAGGTAAACCTGTGATAAAATTCATTGAAATCTCCTCCCAACGTTGACTTGGAATGGATAAAGGTTGTAGAAGTCCTGGGGTCTTAATTGTTTCCACTTTATTCTGCTGGCAAACCAAACATTCCGCCACAAACTTTCGAATATCAGATTTAAGGCCATCCCAAAAAAATTCTTTCTTCACCCTGGGGTAAGTTTTTAAAAATCCTGAGTGTCCTCCTAAAGGAGAAGTGTGCAATTCCAGAAGAATCTTTTGTTTTAGTTGGGAATTCTTACAAAGATATAAGCGATCTTTGTACCATAAGGAATCATTTTTCCAACTAAATGTATCAGATGTACTAGTATCTTGTTGCAATTTTTGAATGAGTGTCCACATGTCTTCGTCCTTCTTCCATTCATCTCTTGCTTTGGTTATCCAATCTGGTTTGATAATAGAAATGGCACAAAGCAATGCTTCCACCTCTTCATTCTTTCTTGAGAGTGCATCTGCAACAACATTTAGCTTCCCTTTTTTGTATATTATTTCAAAGTCATAACCCAACATCTTTGTGACCCATTTTTGCTGCTCTTCTAAAGATAGTATTTGTTCCAAAAAATGTTTAAGACTATCATGATCAGTTTTTACCTTGAAGTGTCTTCCCATTTGGTAAGTTCTCCATTTCTTTATTGCATGCAGTATTGCTAACATTTCCTTTTCATAAATAGGTTTCTGTAAATACTTTCCTTTGTTTGGACAACTTTCAAAAGAAATGGGTCCTCCTTCTAGCATTAAAATAGCACCAATTTCATTTCCTAAGGCATCACATTCCACAATAAATGTTTTTGTGAAGTCTGGCGTAGCTAAGACTGGTGCTAGGCACATTGCCTCTTTAAGATGTTCAAAAGCCTTAGTTGCTTTAGGAGTCCATGAGAATGCATATTTCTTCAATAATGTTGTTAGAGGTGCTGCTATTCTCTCATAATTCTTAACAAAATTTAGATAATACCCTGTTGACCCGAGAAATCCTTGCAAATGCTTTATGGTTTTGGGGACTTTCCATTCCTTAATGGCTTTAATTTTGTTAGGGTCTACCTTAACACCCTCGTGAGATACAATATGACCCAAATATTCCACCTCTTGTACTCCAAAGAAACATTTGGATGTTTTTTCATATAATTGTTTCTATTGTAATAGTTTGAGCACCCTGTCAACACGTTGAACATGATCCTTCCAAGACCTGCTTTAGATTAGTATATCATCAAAAAATACTAGCACAAATTTTCTAAGGAAGGGTTTGAAAATGGAATTCATCAACCCTTGAAATGTAGAAGGAGCATTGGTAAGGCCAAAAGGCATGAACAAAAATTCATAATGATCCTCTTGAGTTTGAAATGAGGTTTTCATAATATCTTCAATCTTCATTCTATTTTGATGATACCCCAAACGAAGATCCAATTTGGTAAAATAAATTGCTCCATGTAATTCATCCAATAATTCATCAATCACAGGAATGGGAAATTTATCTTTAATGGTGAGCTTATTTAGCTCCCTATAATCCGGACACATGCGCCATGACCCATACTTCTTATGTACCAATACTACAGGAGCCGAGAAAGAACTTTGACTAGGTTGAATTATACCTGCCTCTAACATTTCTGCAATCATACGTTCAATTTCGCTCTTTTGGACATAAGGATATCTATAAGGCCTGATGTATGTTTGGAGGAACACTTCCTGGAATCAAATGAATAGCATGATCATGATCATGAATAGGTGGGAGTCCTTTTGGAGTTTCAAAAACCTTGGAATGATTGTCCAAGAATTTTTGGAGATCTGCAAAAATAGATGATTTTGATGTTGGAACTTCTAATGAGCACAATTTTGCAATTATGCCTCGTTGTTATTTATTTAGAATATTTGTCATGACATTAGAGATTATTATCTTTCCTGGCTTCCTTGCAATACCCCGTAATTCAACTTCCTTTCCTTCTAAAAAAAATTTCAAGAAAAGTTCTTGAAAATTAAAAGCTACCGTCCCCAAAGATTGTAACCATTGTACTCCTAGTACAACATCAGCACCTCCCATAGGAATGGAAAGCATTGGAATATTCAATACATATTCCCCCATGGTTAGCTTGATATTATGGAATTTTCCAGAGTAATTTATAGTTCCTCCATTTGCAACCATCACTTGACATTCTGGTGCTGGGTATAGGAAACAATTTAATTCCTTGGCTACCTTACAATGAATAAAATTATGGGTGCTACCTGAATCAATCAACACTATTACCTTTTTCTTCTTGATATGTCCTTCTATCTTGAGAGTTTGAGGAGCGGTAATTCCTGCCAATGCATTATACGATATGGTCGGACTCATTTCTTCCTCTTCTAGGGCTGGTTCCTGGTGTATATCCTCTTCTTGTTCATTTTCTTCTTCCTCTTCACAATCTATGTAAAATAATTTCTTCTCAGCACACTTATGACCTTTAGTGTATTTTCTATCACAACTATAGTAAAGCCCTTTTGCTCTTTTTTCTTCCAATTTTTGTGGCGTCAACCTTGTAGGTTGTGGAAATCTAGCAGTAGCAACACTTCCTTCTTTATACAAGTGAGTGGTAGGCTTCCTTGTCGCCATAATTTTACATTCAATTTTTCTTGCCAACCTGAATGCCTTCTCCAATGAATCAGGTTCCAAAATGCGAACTTCATGTTGGATGTTATCCTTTAAAGTACATATGAAGAGATCAATCCTATGTTCCTTTGGAATATCGGTTACCCTTATATTCAATTTTTGGAAGTCCTCAATGTGCTCCCCCATTAAACCCTTTTGTTTGAGATTTATCAATTGGTTAAATAAGGTGTTGCTCTTTGTATCCTCATAATGCGCTATCATTTCCTCCGTAAAAATTGACCAAGTGACAATTTTTTTACTGGAACAAAGCCATCGATACCATACAAATGTATTTTGTTCTAAATGTAAAGTTGCAATGCATACATTTTGTGTGTTTTTCACATTATGTAGATCAAAATATTGCTCCATTTGTAGTATCCATGTTAAAGGATCCTTTCCATCAAACTTCCTCATATCCATTTTTGGAATATGGTGGTTTTTCCCTCTAACAGTAGAGTTTATGAAATCAAGATTAACATTTATTTTTGTTCTCATCATGAGTTTCCTCTACTATCTTTTCACCATTAGGAAACATTTCTTGTATCAAATTTTCCAAACCTTCGATGCCTACTTTTAGATCCTTCTTCATGTTTTCCATGTTGTCTTTCATTTTTTCATCGATCTTAGCTTCCATGTCATCCATCTTAGCTTCCATGCCCACTTTCATGCCATCCATCTTAGCTTCCAAACCATTAATATTAGCTTCCACGCCTTTATTCAAACCATCCATCTTAGTTTCCATGCCTTTCTTCAAAACTTCCATTTCATTTTTTTTTGTTCTTTGCGAGAGCGAAATTTGTTGCAATTGCTCTTATAATTTTGATATGTCATATTGCCATTCTTCGTCTTCATGAGTGATAGTAGAGCCTTCTAAAGGCTTAATGGGTGTTGAGTTATTTTTCGTTGCCATTTTAGAATCCAATACTGATATCTATTCTACAATATGCCCTTGGAATCAATTCAACATGATTCTTCAAACAAGACTTACGCAATTCGGAAAAAAAATAAAAAAAATACACACCTTTTACTTGCTTTTGAGGAGCTCTATATTGAAATTGAATTATCTCTATAATTGTGGATCCTCAATATCTAAAATTTAGTCCTGTAGTATCCTTTTGAAGCTTCTTTCAAATGCCATAGGTCTGATTTGATTTGGATTCTTCAAGACAAATTTATGTCCAATCTCCCACAATGACCCAATTTTGGACTAGTTCAGTAGAGCAAATTTGTACGACTTGCCACGTGTCACTGTTTCCTCCTTTGGCTCTGAAATTGATAGAATGAAAACTAAAGTCTATGTTCTTTCAGCCACTTTTTGCAGCATTCCAATCCGATGCTCAGAGAGAGAGAGTTATGAATATTTCCCATGATCACTTCTTTCAGATGAAATTCAGAAGCCTCAAAAAGCCCTACCTTCCACAGATAATATCTCTGAAAATTTGCGAACCAATATCTAAAATTTTGTGATGCTGTTCCTCAGGATTTTAGCTTCACACCCTAAAAATTTCATCTTCTGAAAATTTGTAGAAAAAAATTTATTACGAAAATATCGTGATGACCTGTTTAGGTTAAATTCAGGAGCCTGCAAAATGACCTAACTTGTACAGATCATATCTCCGAAAATATTGCGAACCAAGCTCTGAAATTTTGCGAAGTTGTTCCTTGGGATTTTGGCTTCGCACTATAACAATTTTATATTCTGAGCCTTCGTAGAAAAAAAATTATAGCGAAAATGCCACGCTGACCTATTTGGAGCAGCGAAACCCTAGAATCTCAAAGCCCTGATACCAAATGTTGTGAAACTAGCTCCAAAAAGAGAAGAAATGAGATATAAACGCCTTAGAAGTAAGCCACTTTGAGAGGGAAACCTCCAATACATTACATGAATGAAAAATTCTTGGATGATACAAATGACAAAACCTCTTTTCTATATATAGGAGTCCATGGGGCCATAATGTAATCCCAACCGACCTAACAATAATAATGTAAGGGAAAAATAATAACAATATGGGGGTTAGATGAGTACAACAATAGCAATAAGGGGGGCTACACTAACATAATAAGTGACTACACTATTAATATAGGGACTTAACATAAGATCTAGCTATAATGTTCATTCAAACGATGAAGAAGAAGCTAACTTTATGAGAAAGTTGAAAAGAGGAATTAGAAAATATAAAGGCAAGCTTCCTTCAAAATGTTTTGAATGTGGTATAATTGGTCATTATCCTTCTAAATGTCTTTTTTCATAGGGGTCAGATAGTCATGAAGAATAAAGTTATAAAAAATAAAATAAATATCAGAAAACAAACAAAGGAAATAACACAAGAAAATTCTTCAATAAGAAAAGTCTCGCTTTAAGAGATGATAGTAGCTCATATCATGAAGATGATGATAGTGACCATGATTGTAATAGAGTGATCTTCATGGAATTAGTTACTCATAATGAACCTCCTTAAAAATATGAACGAAATCATGAAGGAGAAGTGGATGTTGAGGCATAGTTGATTAGTTCCTTAAGTGATCTTAGAATAACAAGGAAGAAAAATCTCATAGTCGAGGAAAAATTAACGAAACCAAAAGAATGCTTACAAAGTCCTAGAAAGAACTCTGAAGGGACCAAGCATACTATCATAAATATGAAAGTACAATTAGAAGAAGCTAGAGTGATTGAAGAAATAGACAAGATAAAATTGGAAGGGGAGGAGAGAATAACTTGGAATCTAGAAGTCAAGATAGCCTCTTTGAGGAAGGAACTAGAGAAGAAGGATATCCAATAAAAAATTGAAAATAGTACTGAAATACTGGATGAAATCGTTGGAAACCATAAACCATTCAATAGCAAGTTGGGACTCGGATATAAAAATAATAATATTAATAATGGTTCAAGCTATATGACAACAAGAAATGAAGCAATGTAAGGAAGCTACGTTAATGTGTTCAAGGGTCCTATCAAGAAGAAATAAACAAGCTGCTAAAGGATGAAATACAACAACCAACAACGAAGAAGATTTAAGAAGAAGATCATGGCTTTAGAAATACAACACCATCGAGAAGACCACCTACACTCAGGTACTAGAATATTTTAGCCTTATAAT
The DNA here is from genome assembly GCA_034641835.2 of Pinus albicaulis. Taxonomy (NCBI): domain Eukaryota; kingdom Viridiplantae; phylum Streptophyta; class Pinopsida; order Pinales; family Pinaceae; genus Pinus; species Pinus albicaulis. The sequence continues at coordinate 648,767,199 of CM076579.1, forward strand.
AATTTTGGGCATCAAGTTATAAACAATAAAAAATCACAAGAACTACTATGTAGGTAGCTATCATAAAAACCTTGTGAGGTTTTCATTAGAAATTATAATATTTTTAGCACTCTTACTTTTGAAATTCAATGTTACAAGTACAAAAAATTTGGATACATAGCCATAAATTGTAGAAGCAATTTGATAGTTACTTCAAGGGAAAAAAGGCAAGTTCCTTTCCATCATGTGGAGGAACAACCAAGAACTTGGAAAATGTAGTAATATTTGAAGGTTGAGGAATGCTGGCTTTCTCTACAAGACAAAAGTAGAAGAAGCCAATGGTTTTTGATAGTGGATGCTCAAAGCATATTCCTAGAGGCAAAAACATATTTATAACATTCAAGAAAAAAAAGAAGGATATTTCACTTTTGGGAATGATAACTCTTTCAAAATTATAGGGAAAGACATAGTTAGCCTTGCAAGCAAAGATGTAGTGGTAGAAAATGTTTACTTTTTGAATATATGAATCATAATTTGTTAAGTGTTAGCCAAAAGTGTGATAAATAACACACACTTATATTCAATTCAAAATAATGTGAAATAAGGAAAAAAGGACGAGGGAAATTTGTTTTCAACAACAATAAGAAATCCAAACAACATATACATCCTAAATCAGACGGGAAAGAAAATATGTTGTCTGGGAAAGGAAGTTGAAAGCTGGATTTGGCAGAGGAGATTGGGGCATATACACTTTGACAATATTTTCCAGACCATAAGGAAGGAATTTGTAAAGGATATGCTTGAAATTACAAAGCCTTCAAATACTATGTGCAAGTATTTCCAACATGGAAAAAAACAAGAGTTGAGTTCAAAAATAAGGAACATTCCATGACAAAACCACTAGAACTTGTAGATATCGATTTATGTGGGCCAACAAGAACAAAAGAGTTAGATGGAAATAGTACTTCATGTTTTTTATTGATGACTACACAAGGATAACATAACTTTTTTTTCTTAAAAGGAAGTCGGAAGATTTATAAAATTTCAGAATATTCAAGCAACATGTTGAAAATGAAACCAATTTGAAAATCAAATGCTTGAGATAAGATAATGGAGGAAAATTTACTTCAAATGAATTCAATGACTCCTGTGAATAACATGGAATAAGAAGACACTTCTCAACAACTAAAACTCCTTAGAAAAATTGAGTGGTTGGAAGAAAGAATAGAACTTTGGAAAATATGGCTAGAACTTTGTTGCATGAATCCAAGATAAGTAATATATTTTGGGTACAATAAATATATACAATTGTTCACATTTTGAACGATGGATTTATTATAAGTAACAATGACAAAAATCCCTATGAACCATGGAAGGTAAAACTAACTAGTGTCAAGCATTTCAGAATATTTGGAAGCAAATGGTACATAAAGAGGGATGGCTAGAAGTTAGAAAATTTTGCCTCTTGGAAAAATGAAGCCATACTTGTTGGGCAATAATGTAAAATCAAAGCATAAAGTGCGACAATATTAGAATCAACAAGATAGTAGAAACCATCATTGTAAAAATTGATGAAACAAACTTGTTGAACACCAATAATGAAATTAAAAATCTACACATGTTCGAAGAACAGGAAGAGGAAGAATTAAAGCAAGATAAAGAAAAATAACAAGAGGAACACCAAGAAGAGAAGAAGCCAGAGGCATAACAAAAAGAATAAGATAATCAAAGATATTTTCAGACACCTTCCAGGACACCTAAATGCTAGTATATGAAGAATCATTCACCGAAAAAAATCATTAGGGAGAAGAGTGCAGGATTAGAAACGATAAGAAGAAGAAAAAAAAACACTGGAGCAAGGGAATCTATCACTATTGTCAACAATTTAACCAAGTAACTGTGAGGAAGCTAGAATGATGAACATTGGATCAAGGCCATGGAAGAAGAATGAAATCAAGTTGAGAAGGAGACATGGGAACTTGTTATAAGGTCCAAGCACAAAAAAATGATTGGTACAAAATGGGGCTTCATAAAAAAAAAAAATGAAGATGGAAAGGTGGCTAGAAACAAAGAAATGCTATTGTGCAAAGGATATTCCCAAATTTAAGGTTTAAACTTTGAATATTCTTTTTCTCTAGTAGCTAGAATCAAAGCAATTAGAATATTATTGGCTTATGATGTGCCAAAAGAATCTAAGTGTCTCAAATGGATGTAAAATCAACCTTTCTTAATGGGGAGATAGAAGAAGAAGTCTAAATAGAATAGCCAAAAGGATTCCTATTATCAAAAGATGAATATTATGTTTGTAGATTGAAGAAATCCCTGTAGGGACTTAAGCAAGCCCTTAGAGCTTGGTACTCAATATTGGGTAGGTATTTGCAACAAAAAGGATTCAAAAAGGGAAATTCACACAATCATATCCACATAAAGAAATATGAAGACAATATGATAATCCTTGAAGTATACATTGATGACATCATCTTTAGAAGTGATGATGATAGATTACATTATAACTTTGAAAAAGATATGAAGAATGAATTTAAAATCTCTTTGTTTGGAGAGTTTAATTTCTTTTTAGGACTCCAGATATATCAGCTAAATGGATGCATTTTCATCTCTCAAACCAAGTACATCAATGAAATGTTCAGAAGTTCAAAATGGAAGACTGCAAACCTATGAGCACTCTTAAGGTCACTAGATGCAAGTTGAGCAAAGAAGATGAATCCAAGGAAGTAGATCAAAGACTCTATAGATCTATTATTGGTAGACTATTGTGTGTGATAGCTTCAAGACAAAATGTAATGCAAGTTGTTGGACAAGTTGCAAGATTCCAAGCAACACTGAACGAAGCTCATGTTCTAGAAGTGAAAAGGATCTTTAGTTCTCTTAAAGAAATAACATAATTTGGATTATGGTATCCGAAAATAAATGAATATACATGGGTAGCTTACACAAGTGAAAATTGGGTAGGAAGTATAAATGATAAAAAGAAGTGCAGGTGGAGAAACCTTCAAATTGGGAGATTGTTTAGTATCCTAGTTAAGCAAGAAGCAATTTTTAATATACCTATCTACAACATAAGCATAATATATTGAAACAAAAACATGTTGTACTCAAGTCCTTTGGAGGAAGCAAGCCTTGCAAAAAATAAAAGTAAAATATGGTGAGCCTATTCCAATACTTTGTAACAACACCTGTGAAATAAACACATCCAAGAATTGAATAATGATTCCAAGGCCAAGGTTTTTCCTACCAAGTTTCACTCTCTAAGGGAGCAAGTCACATAAAAGAATATCAAGCTAGAATATCATGGAGAACATCTTGGTGCTAAAATTCAAGCTTTTGATTCCCCATTTGTAGACATATTGATCGATAGGTTTAAATACTATGTAAATCTACACTATGATATGTTTGAAGAGAGTTGTAGGTTATGAAAAATATATTTACTATGCAAGGAAACTAGAAACATGGGTTTCACTTTTACTAGTCACGTTGATTTTAATTTGCTTAATTAGTCTAGATATGATGTGATTCATGAAGGGGATAACGAAAGGTGATTCTTTCCAAGATCATTGAATTTTTTTAATATCATTGAAATCCATGGTTCTCCATGTTTACTTCAACTAAAGAGAAGGGTACATATTTAACTAAAACTTATGTTATAGTTTAAATGAAAACTAAACCTATTTGATATTTGCATATTTATTAGTTGCAACAAAATAAAATATGCATGATACTTTTCTTTCCTATATGTGAAAGAAAATCAAGAGTTGGATAAAACTTATTGAAACTTGGATAAATATTGTGTCATGCCTAAGAGGGATGAGTATTTGTATGAATATTATCATGATGGTAATATTTCACATGTGCCTTCTAATGTGTTGGGATTGCATTATTTCATTAGATCTAAAATATTAAGAGCATATATCTATTTTTATAATTATTTTTATTTTATATGAATATTATCATCATGATAATATTTTACATGTAATTTCTAATGTGTTTGGATTGCATGATTTAATTAGTGATGCAGGGGCATTAGATACTAGCCAACAATGTAGGAGTTTTGTTCACATGTTGTGGCTAGGAGGGTTTGAGAACAGTCGAATTGTTACAGCTAAGTGTCAATACCTTAGCTGATTGTACTATTATTTTAGTTAAGTTGTAGAAGTCGAATAGTTAGTCCATATTTCATGTTTTAGTTTCGAATAATTGTAATTAGGCTCTTGAGTTACCCTAACGGTCCTCGCAAAGGAACCGAAAGGACATATGTTCTTGTATAAATTGTATTCTCCGGAGGAGAAGAGGGGGAAGAGAGAGAGAGAGAGAGGACGAGAGGTTCCCGTAATAAACTCTGTGTGTTAACAATTGTTTCCAGTTAAATGATTTTAATGTTCGTTGTCCATCGAATTGTCTTGAACTCTTATTTATGAAGAAATTGTTTGATTGAGAAACGATTGTCCACTGGATCAATGTCAAATCGTTGAGAATGGTGATTGTATAATTCCACATTATCTATCTACTGTTCCCATGAATTGGTTGGATAAGCTCTACGAGTTAAATTCCACCGTAGGTCCTCTGTCCGTATCTTTATTGTGGAAATCCCCACTGTACAATTGTGACGAATTATGTTGAAATGAAACCGAGCTATAGACCGGAGTTAAGGCATAAGAAGGACATCCCAACCCCGACTCGACCTTTGGTTAATCACTATAGCAAAACTTCGAGTGGATTTCGAAAGGCAGATTTCCCATATCACACCACTTTAGTGGAGAAGGCGGTATTCTCTGAACTGAAGCGATTCCATAGAACCATCGACACGTGGCACCGGACGGGAGTACAAAACCACCTTTCTGTATTCTCATCGCACGTTAAAGCCAGTACGAGGACACTGAGTGATATCGATGAGGGTCGTTGATCTGGCACAAAGTCATCGGACGGTGGTTGCCTAACGAAGATGCACGAGGTTTAACCTAAGGTACAGGCGTACATTTGATTGGCTATTGGACGTAGAGGTGGGCCCAGAGGGAAAGTTCTACTATAAAGTTGATTTAAAAGTGCAGGGTATTAATATAAGTTGGAAGACTAATATAAAGTCCATAAAGGCCTAATTTAAGGTTCGGGGATATAATATAAAGTTAAACATTGCAGATAGTATTATTTATCAAATCCTGTGAATTTGATAATTAATAAAAAGAAATAGACCACGTGGAGCAAGGGAAAATTTGACAGAGCCACGTCACCATTGACCAGCTCTCCATAGGCGGACCTTTCAGCGTTGTTGCATCATTTTTGGTATCAGAGCTGTTGTCTGAAGTTTTTTTGCTGAAATGGCAATCCGAGTTGGTAGAGGTGCTGGCAGAAGAAGACCTGTTGCCAACGCTGAGGTGTTGGGGATGTTGTAGAGGGTCGAGGCCAGAATAGATGCCATGGAGCGAAGGCAGCCCAGAGATCTGGAAGACATCAACGAAACTGAGACGGAAGAAGCAGAAGAAAATTTCGAAATTCCTCCTAACATGAGGCTCCTTAGAACTGTTCTGGGGTCTGCAGTTAAGCCCAGAATTGAAGTGTCGAGTTATGCGAGGGGACTAAATCCAGAAGAAATAGTAGACTGGATAAATGAATTGAACAAGTGCTTCGATTATGAAGAAATAAGTGAAGATAAGAAGGTCAAGTTTGCAGTAAAAAATCTAAAGGGACATGCTGCACTTTGGTGGGATGGAGTGCAGGCAGAGAAGAGGAGAGTTGGCAAACAACCTATTAAAAGCTGGACCAGAATGATGGCCAAATTGAAAGGTAAATTCTTGCCTAGTGATTACCAGCTGACATTGTATAAACAAATGCAGAACCTGAGACAAAGGTTGCTGATAGTAAAAGAGTACACAGAGGAATTCTACAGAGTAAGCATAAGGGTTGGGCAATTCCAAGACACACCTGAGAAGACTGCCAGATATGTGAATGGTCTCAAGCTGGAGATCCAAGATGAGATTGGTCTCTTATCTCCTAAGACAGTGGAAGAGGCCTACCAAATGGCCTTGAAAGCAACGGAGAAACTCCTGAGGAAACAGTCTGCCAAGAAGAGAGGTACTTTCCAAGGGAAGGGAAGTGAGGGTGGTAGAGGAAATCCTGCTACACCCAGAGATGGAGCTAACAGTAGCTCACCTCAGAATGCATCTACAGAGGATGATACAAGGGGCAGAAGGGGTTCTTACAAAGGAAAAGGCAGAGGAGGCAGAGACAGAGGCAAAGGTAGAGAATTGAGGTGTTATAGATGTCAGCAAGTGGGACACAAGCACTATGAATGTCTAGAGAATGTGGGTGTTGTTCCAAGGAATGTTGTTGTTGCCCAGGCTGGAGAAGAGGCAGAAATTGAAGAAGAAATTCTTCCAGATAGGGGAGAATCCTTGGTGGTGAATAAGGTTCTGTTGAAGCAAGCCAAAGAAGTCACTGAACTTGCACAAAGAAAGACTTTGTTTAGGAGCATATGTAAAGTCCAAGGGAAGTGCTGCCAGCTAGTCATTGATAGTGGCAGCACAAAAAATCTAGTTTACAATGAGGTAATAGAGAAGTTGAAGTTGAAGACAAGGGAGCATCCAACTCCCTACAGGGTGTCCTGGCTGCATAAAGGACATCAGCTGGTTGTGAAAGAATAGTGTGAGATAGAGCTGCAAATGGGAAAATATAAAGATAAGGTCCTGTGTGATGTAATTCCCATGGATGTGTGTCATATATTGCTTGGTAGGCCTTGGCAGTTTGATAGAGCAGCAGTACATGATGGAAAGAAGAACACTTACAAGTTCTTCAAAGATGCGGTCCATCATACATTGATACCCATGGAAGAAGGAGAGCCATCCAACAGATTGATTGATCCAAAGACCTTGTTGCTGAGCGAGAAGGAATATCTGCAGCAGATAGAAGAAGAAGAAGTAAGCCTTGCTTTAGTTTGCAAGCCTAAAGTAGTTCTTACTTGTACAAATATTTCTGATTTACCAGTAGAGATACAAGAGATGTTAGACAATTACTGTGACATTGTTGTGGATAATTCACCTGATGAGCTGCCACCTATGAGAAAGATCAGCCATCAGATAGATTTTATCTCTGGTTCAAATATGCCAAATAAGGTAGCCTATAGAATGACTCCCAAGGAAAATGAGGAAATCAAGAGACAAGTACAGGAGTTGGTGGACAAGGGGCTGATTAGAGAAAGTTTGAGTCCATGTGCAGTACCAGCAGTGTTAAGCCCAAAGAAAGATGGAGGTTGGAGGATGTGTACTGATTCCAGAGCAATTAATAAGATCACAATCAGGTACAAATTTCCTTTGCCCAGATTTGAGGACTTGATGGATTGTTTGAGTGGTGCTAAATATTTCTCAAAGATAGATTTGAAGAGTGGATACCATCAGATTAGAATAAGAGAGGGTGATGAGTGGAAAACTGCCTTTAAAACAAATGAAGGACTGTATGAATGGATGGTAATGCCTTTTGGGTTGTCAAATGCACCTAGCAATTTTATGAGACTTATGAATGAAGTATTGAAAGAATTCATTGGTAAATTTGTGATAGTGTATCTGGATGATATATTAGTTTTCAGCAGAACTAAAGAAGAACATTTAAGGCATCTTAACCATGTCTTGAAGAAGCTGCACCAAGAGAAACTGCTGATAAATTTGAAGAAATGCTCATTCATGAAGGAAGAGTTGGTGTATTTGGGGTTTGTTGTTTCTGCAGAAGGATTGAAGATGGACCCAGAAAAGGTTAAGGAAATTGTGGAGTGGCCTTCACCCAGGAATGTCTTTGAGGTAAGAAGTTTCCATGGACTTGCTAGTTTTTACAGGAAGTTTATAAGAAACTTTAGTAAGATTAATGCACCCATAATTGAGACAATAAATAAGAGAAAACAACCATTTAAGTGGACTGCTGAAGCAGAAAGAAATTGTAAGCTGCTGAAGCAAAAGATAACAGAGAAGCCTGTTTTGATTCTACCTGATTTTACAAAACCATTTCAAGTAAAATGTGATGCCAGTGGAGAGGCCATTGGAGCTGTGTTGAGTCAGGATGATAGGCCTGTGGCATATTTCAGTGAAAAGTTGAACGACACCAAAAGAAAGTATTCCTCTTATGAGAAGGAACTCTATGCAATTGTTCAGGCACTAAAGAAATGGAGACATTACTTGATGTCCAGGGAGTTTGTATTATATTCTGACAATCATGCTTTGCAGTATATTGTACTGCAGCCCAAGTTGAAACATAAGCATGCTAAATGGGTTGAGTATCTCCAAAGTTTTAATTTTGTTTTGAAACATATAAGTGGCCAAGCCAATAAAGTAGCTGATGCTTTGAGTAGGAGGCACATGCTTGTTCAAGAAACTAATTTTGAAGTTGCAGGATTTGATTTTCTCAAGGAGCTGTATAAGACAGATCCTGATTTTAAGGAGGCATTTGAGGCATGTATTAACCTTGTTTTAATAGATAGAAGCCATTGGTTGGACTATTTCCTGCAGAAGGACTTGTTATTCAGAAGAAGCCAATTGTGTGTACCAAAATGTTCCATGAGAGAAAATTTGATCAAAGAGAAGCATAGTGGAGGACTTGTTGGACACTTTGGTACTGATAAGACTTGTGAGCAGCTAAGTCACTTTTATTTCTGGCCCAAGATGAGAGCAGAAGTGGACAAGTTTGTGAAGAATTGCAAGATTTTTCAATATGCCAAAGGAAGGAGCTAGAATGCAGGATTGTACACTCCCTTGCCTATTCCAGACAGGCCTTGGGACATGGTGAGCATGGATTTTGTTCTAGGATTTCCCAAGACTCAGAGAGGGAATGATGCAGTCTTTGTTGTGGTGGATAGATTCTCCAAAATGGCACATTTTATTCCATGTTATAAAACTAGTGATGCCACCCATGTTGCTAACTTTTTCTTCAAAGAAGTTGTTAGATTGCATGTGCTGCCCAGGAGTATTGTTTCGGACAGAGACACCAGATTTGTGGGGAACTTTTGGAGGACATTGTGGAAGAAACTTGGTACTAAGCTAAGTTTCAACTCAGCTTATCATCCCCAGACTGATGGACAGAATGAGGTAGTGAATATGAGTCTGGGAAATTTGTTGAGATGTCTTGTAAGAGAACATCCCAAGCAGTGGGATCATATTTTTCCCCAGGTTGAATATGCATATAATGACTCACCAAACAATAGCACAGGGTAGAGTCCATTCCATATTATTTATGGAATGCACCCCAGGGGGATATCAAAGTTAGGAAACCTAGGAAAGGTAGAACTGAGAAGTGCAGATGGTGAGGAATTTGCTTCAGAGATCCAAGCCATACATGAACAAGTGAAACAACAACTACAAGGCAGCAACATTAAATACAAAAATAGAGAAGACTTGAGCAGAAAAAAAGTTCACTTTGAAGTAGGAGATCAGGTTTTGGCACACTTGAGAAAGGAGAGATTCCCAAAGAAGCAGTACAACAAATTGAAGTTCAAAAAGATTGGGCCATGCAAGATACTTAGGAAGTTTTCTGCAAATGCTTATGAGATTGAATTAGCTCCTGATGTTGGAATATCTCCCATTTTTAATGTTGCAGATTTGTACAAGTATGAGGATGATGGTGTAGAAGAAAGAACAACAGACAAGGAACAGATTGATTGGAAAGAGCATCTACCTCCAGCACAGCCACTGCAACCAGAGAAGATATTGGATAAAGGGGTGTTCAGAAAGACCAGAGGACGAGAGTACTTCCAGTAGTTGATCAAATGGAAGGATAAGCTAGAGGAAGATGCCACTTGGATGACTGAAGAAATGTTGCAGAAGATAGGAAGATCAGTGGAGGAGCTCATGGACAAGAGCCCATGAAGAAACTTGCCCTCGAGAGTCTGATGCAGGGGCATTAGATACTAGCCAGCAATTTAGGAGTTTTATCCACATGTTGTGGCTATGAGGGTTTGAGAACAGTCGAATTGTTATAGCTAGGTGTCAATACCTTAGCTAATTGCACTATTATTTCAGTTAAGTTGTAGAAGTCGAATAGTTAGTCCATTTGTCATGTTTTAGTTTCGAATAATTGTAATTAGGCTCTTGAGTTACCCTAACGGTCCTTGCAGAGGAACCGAAAGGACATATGTTCTTGTATAAATTGTATTCTCCGGAGGAGAAGAGGGGGAAGAGAGAGAGAGAGAGAGGACGAGAGGTTCCCGTAATAAACTCTGTGTGTTAACAATTGTTTCTAGTTAAATGATTTTAATGTTCGTTGGCCATCGAATTGTCTTGAACTCTTATTAATGAAAAAATTGTTTGATTGAGAAACGATTGTACACTGGCTCGATGTGAAATCGTTGAGAATGGTGATTGTATAATTCCGTATTATCTGTCTACTATTCCCGTGAATTGGTTGGATAAGCTCTGTAAGTTAAATTCCACCGTAGGTCCTCTATCCGTATCTTTATTGTGGAAATCCCCACTGTACAATTGTGACGAATTATATTGAAACGAAACCAAGCTATAGACCAGAGTTAAGGCATAAGAAGGACATACCAACCTCGAATCTACCTTTGGTTAATCACTGTAGCAAAACTATGAGTGGATTCCCAAAGGCGGATTTCCCATATCGCACCACTTTAGTGGATAAGGTGGTATTCTCTGAATTGAAGCGATTGCATAGAACCATTGACACGTGGCACCGGACGGGAGTACAAAACCACCTTTCTGTATTATCATCGCACGTTAAATCCAGTATGAGGACATCGAGTGATATCGACGAGGGCCGTTGATCTGGCGCAGAGTCATTATACGGTGGTCGCCTGACAGAGATGCGCGAGGTTTAACCTAAGGTACGGGCGTACATTTGATTGGCTATTGGACGTAGAGGTGGGCCAAGAGAGAAAGTTCTATTATAAAGTTGATTTACAAGTGCGGGGTATTAATATAAGTTGGAAGACTAATATAAATTCCAAAAAGGCCTAATTTAAGGTTCGGGGATATAATATAAAGTTAAACATTGCGGATAGTATTATTTATCAAATCCTGCAAATTTGATAATTAATAAAAAGAAATAGACCACGTGGAGCAAGGGAAAAATTGACAGAGCCACGTCACCGTTGACCAGCTCTCCGTAGGCGGACCTTTCAGCGTTGTTGCGTCAATTAGATCTAAAATATTAAGAGTATATATCCATTTTTATAATTATTTTATTTTATTTGTTTAATTACTCTTTATGGTATCGAATTTGAGAACTTTATTTATGTATTTATCTTTTATTTCATTATTATTTAGAAATAATTTTACATTTCAAAAAATAATTTTATTAAACTCTTTGTAGATATATGCTCTTACTCCTATTTAATTTTACTTGCATTTAGTTTATATATATTTTAAAAAAATGTACATGTAGGTGTTAATAATATGTAAAAATTCTTCATTGAAAATAATGCCAAAGGATGAGTAGACTTAAAATAAAATATATCATATTTATAAACTAGTCTTTTAAAAACATGATGTTATATAATTTGTTGACATAACATATTAAATGTGCTTTAAGTTAAAAGAAAATAAATGTAGGGATTGGGATAGAGGGTTTTTGTAAGCTTGTTTCATTATGGTTTTATGGTGACAAATGGTTCTTTTTCAAATTACACTGAGCAGTTTTCTTGCCCATGACAACCAAAGTGGTATTGCAGGTTTTATACATTTGATCCCATAAGGAGTGGCAATATTTTTCGTTCACAATATCTACCTCACATTATTGGTTTGGGGGTTTAATTGGTTGTGTATTATATTGGGGTTTTTAATTTTGGATTTGTGATATTTCAGGGTTTTTGGGGTCACTTCTGTTGATGGGTTACTGATTTGGATAGTGTGGGGTGGTCTAACATGAATTATGTGGATGTGAGTTATGACAATTTGATGAGCCCCAATAGGGTTTCCATTTTTGTCTCAAATGGTGATATTGTCTCTTATGGTGGTTTCTTTTCTCAAACCTCTAGTTATTCTATTGAGGTTTTGAACCCAACTAGTGGTTTTTATTGGAATCTTACCCACAGGGTTTCGGGGAATCTCCACTTATCTACCACTTGTCAAGTTTTCTCACTAGTGGCTCCACATACATGTTTTTTTCCATCCTCGGTGGATGTTTCTTGGCTAGCTTCGGTAGGTGGTATTTCTCCAATGTTTCCTTCCTTATCAAAAAAATTTTTTTTTTACCTTACCAGGCCATTCTCTGGGGGGTTTTCTGGTGGTGGTTTGCCACTTCCTGCTACCAGTGGTGGGGTTTTATGATTGCTATTTTCTTCGCATATAAAAAATTACCCCAAGTGATGGGGCCTTTTCTTATGGCTTATAACAATTGTGTGGACTTTCCAGTGGTGGGTTTCAGACCATAAGTTTTAGTAATGAGGCTGCACTTATGTTTGATCCCCATACAGTCTCTGGTCTAATGGGTTATCTGAAGGATGTCCCTAATTAGGGTATCGAGAAAGAGAGGGGTTGATGGTCCTCCAAGTAACAAAAAAAATAAGAGAAAGGCCCTAAAATTTGAAGTCACCCCTACACCTTACAGTTTATGTATAGGGCATGATATGGATATGGTTGATGCTGCTGAATTGGTTAAAAAAACACTGGTAGGAAGAGCCTATGGGAGGAAATTTGTATTAGAAATTGTTTTGGCTTAGCGTGACCAATATATTTATCCTATAGCCATTTTTTTTCAACGAGTTTTTCTCTTGGCTATGCAGTGGATTAATTTCTCGTCCAAGACAAGGAGGATATGATTCATATTGATAAGGATGTTTAGGATATCGACTCCACCCCAGTCATTTTTAAATTTTGGATGCCATTATTTTATGCTCAAGAGGAATGAACAGATGAAATATTAGTGTGGGTTTTTTTTCCAGGCCTTCCCTCAAATATGTGGAATGCCTGAAGCTTTTAAAATATGGAGAATAGCCTATATTTATTATTGGACATGGACTACTCCTTCTGGAAGATTCATGATGAGTTGATAGAAAGGGTGATGGTTTGTTTGGACCTTGGTAAAAACTTCACTCTACCATGAAAATTGGGAAAGGAGAAGTGTGGCTCCAGGATTTGGACTATGAAGGACTCCCATTTTGTTTCAAAAGGTGCCAAAAGTATGGCCACCTAGTGAGTAAGTGCAACTTCCCATTTAAGTTTTCCTCCAATGATGGGAAATCCTCCAAGTTGTAAAAGAAAATAGAGGAGGTTTCAGGCATTGTTCTTGTGGAACCTTCTTATGATAATCGTTAGGCGAAGGATCGTGTGATGATCATTTCTACTATTCCCAGTTCGATGATGGTGTCCCAATCAAGGTCACCTTTATAGGTATTATCATTGGATCCTATAACAAGGTTTGATCGTTCACATGTAGTTACTTCAAATCCTTGTAATTCGGTTTTACTCCCCTTTGAAAATTTATATATTTCTTCATGTTATAATTCTTTGAATATTGGGCACCATATATGTTCGTTGGTGGATGCTAGAAAACCTTCTCTACTATTTATTTTTTCTCCTCCTCAAAATGATCCTTTTACCTTACCTTCTGTGTCTTCTAGTTATTCTTCCTTGAGGGCTTCTCTTTTTTTCTAATATTTCAAGTGATTCGGGGGAAGGTGATATTATTCACAATTTTAGATATCATTTAGTGATCTTTGGATCTAGGGGTCCCTCTGGTGGTTTGGGTTATATTCCAATGCATGTATCTTTCGGTAAGGGAGAGGGAGGAAATAAACATTTCTTTGGCCAAAACCAATGCCTATGTATAATTGTATGCTGGTTGACAATTTTCAATATAAAGGGTGCTTAGAGTAATGAAATCCCTTCAAGAGGTTCCCATATGAAGAATTTATCCTTTAGCTATCATGGGTTGTCTAGTAATCCCAAAAAACTGGCCTTAAAGATAATTTTTCTTGTGGAGCATCCATATGTGATATTCTTATAGGAAAACCTTATGGAGGGAGATTGTATTATTAAATTATTAGAATCCTCTTTCTCTTATTAGTGTTTTATTGTTATTGACGTCCGTGTTCGATCTAGGGGCTTGGCTCTTGGATGGGATGTCCATAAGATTCAAACTCATAATTTCTAGCTTATACCCTTTGGGTTGATTATGGAGGGTTTTTCTTTGGATATGGATCAATATTATCAATATATATGGTCCTCATCATGATAGGGTTTCTTTCTAAAACACTCTTTGTGATATTTATTTTCTACGGTTTGAGAATCCAATTATGACCGGTGACTTAAGATTTTCATTGGATGTCAATGAATCATGGTGTTATCGTGAAAGGGTAGACCCTCTCACCAATTTATTTTCACAAAATATTTATATCTTCCATTTAATTGACATTACCCTTGTTCGTTTGAATCCCACTTGTATCAATCAAAGGGTGGGGGATGATCATATGGATAATACACTTGATTGATTTTTGGTGGCTAATTATATGATTCATTTTTTTTCACTTATCAGGAAATGGGTTGGATCTAGCCCACTTAAAATGGATTCTAGATATATTAAATATGAGTACTTAATATGTATTAGTTAGTGACAACTAACACCATTTTGATGGTAGTCTCTAGGGATCTACTGCCAATCGATTTGGACAATATATTAAACATATCGAATCTCTTATCAAGGATTTGGGTGGTACTATCCACAGTTGGGAGAAGGAAGAATTTTTGTGTGTATAAAAATGGATTGAAGCCTTCACTGATTGAGGCTCAGAAGGGTTTCGATCTCTTGATTCCCATGACGAATTTCATAGGCTTGTGGCTAGGAGGAAAGAGATCCTGGGAAAAAAGGAAGATTCATGGTGTCTTAAAAGAAATGAAATATGGTTGGATTATGGGGATAAGAATACTAAATGTTTCCATGCATATGCTAAAGAAAAAAGAATACAAAATACTACTTGGAGCATGGTGGATGAGGGGGATTGTGAGGTAACAAAATTTGATGGCCTTGCTTCTATCAGTCAATCAAATTTCAGAAATATATTTTAGGAATATTTGGGGGTTAATATTATTGCAATCATTAGTGTGGCACAAATATTCCCCCATTTTTTGGATGATGATGAGAATGAATAGTTAATGGCAGGTGTCTGTAAAGGGGAATTAAAATCAGACCTCTCTAATTTCCAAAAGGAAAAGATCTCAGGCCCTGATGATTCAGATGCCAAATTATCTACTACTTTTTTGACATCATTGACAAAGATTTGCTTTGGGTTGTGAATTATTCTCGTAGTGAATCTCAAATTCTCCTTGCTTTCAACTTTAATTTCATTTCCATCATTCATAAGGTTGATAATATTACCTCTTTGAGGATTTTCTTCCTATCTCTTTGTCTAATTGTGTATACAAGGTTATATCTAAGGTGATTTCTCATAGAATATAACCTTTCCTTTCTAAGGTTATGTCACAAGAATAATTTGTGTTCCTTGTTGGGCATCAAATCCACGAGGCTATTGGGGTGGCTCAAGAGGGTTTATACAACATTAAATTATTGAAGTTGAAGGGTGTTGTTTTTAAAATTGATCTCTCTAGGGAATAATATCATGTTAATTGGTATTTCATTACACTCCTCATGCATGATGAATTTGATATTTTTTTCATAAATTGGATCATGAACTATTTGAAATTTGTCTCCTTTGTTGCTTTGATAAATGGTTTAGCCTCAAACCTTTTCCAAGATCAACGTGGTATACATCAAGGTTGACCCTTTGTCTTTGCTTCTATTCCTGCTTGTTGGTAAAGGTCCAAGTATTATGATTAAGGATGCTCTTAGAAGAAGGGATTTTCAAGGTGTTTTTATTGCCCAATTCCTATCAATCACTCACTTATTATTTTCCTATTACATCCTTATCTTTTTCAATGGATATTCTCAAGATTTGGAAAAATTATTCGAGATCCTGGATTTGTCTAGATCTATGATGAGGATGGGGATTAACGAAAGGAAATATTCCATTGTTGTTCACAATCTAGATGAGAGGAATATAAGATATATTCACTATGAATTTTCCTTTCAAATATCATATTTGGGTACAATTCTTAAATATTTAGGTTTCCACTTGAAACCAAATTTCTATGAAAAAGTCGACTGATAGTGGTTGTTGGATAAATTGGAAAAAGACTCTCATGTTGGTGTTTCAAAAGGTTGTCTCTTGATTATAAACTAGTATTGGTCAAATATGTTCTTGAATCCATACCAATCTAATGGATTTCATTTGATTGGATCCCTAAGGGGGCCTTGAAGAAAGCTTGGTAGATTTGCTTTAAATTTTTGTAGGAAGGAACAAAGGATATTGTTTCTTACCATGGGTTGGGTGGTGTAAATTGGTTATCCCCAAGCTTATGGGTGGTTGGGGACTCAAAAACATATTTATCTTCTAAAATATCTTGTTTCTAATTGTGTTTGGAGGTTTTCATCCATGCACAACCTTTGGAAAAAGGTAATTATTCAGAAGTACATTGTCCCATATTGATTGGACGATTGGGTGTAGATTTGGAAAAAATAAAGACAAAACATTTCAATGGTCTAGTGGATAGTTCTTAATTCCTTATAATTATTCCTTCACGTTTGGCTTGGAAGATAGGGAATGGATCCAGACTTCGTCATGGATATGATCCATGGGCTAACAGTGTGGTATACCATATACTCTCACAACCTCTTATCGATCACTTGTGTGATCTAGGTATTACTCGTTTGGCCCATATTAATTCCCTATAATGCTTGACTATTTGACAACAAGCTTGGTTGTATGCTAATAATCTTAATTTTCCAAACATATTTCAAGAAAGGTGGTCCCTCTTTCTTGTTTCTCTTCTTTATGCACACATCAGGTTATATGACCATGAGGATCAACTAGTGTGGTCTATTTCTCCTCATGGTTACTAAAATCCCAAATTAATTTATTTACACCTTAGTATAGATGATCATATTGTTGCTATGGCATGGTGGTGGCCAGTTCTTTGGAAATCCAAGGGTCCATCAAAATATAAGTTGTTGGTTTGGTGTATTATGTCCAAAAAAAATACCCACATGGGACGTTATGCAACACATATTTAAAATCGGGCTAGGTTGGTGTGATTTGTGCAAGAATAACATGGAATATTCTAATCATATTTTATTCATTTCCCTTTCACTATGCAAGTAAAAAAATTAATGATCAAGTGAGAAAATTACCAACTACCCATTTTTTTGAGGTAGCAAAAAAAGAATCTGATTATTAAAAGAGGTGATGTACAGTCACCCCTTTTTTTAAGCATATTTTTGGCACTTTAAATTTTCTTATGATTTTTTTTTAAATTTCATGATTTTCATGTCAATTTTGAAAACTGGTGATGCAGAATCACCTAGCATTTTTTTGGAGCATATTTTTGGCACTTTAAATTTTCTTATGGTTTTTTTTAAATGTCATTGATTTCCATGCCTATTTTGAAAAGTGGTGATGCAGAATCGACCCCTTTTTTTAGAGGGCTGATTTTTGACACTTAATTTTTTTATTTATCAAGTATGAATGTTTATTTTTTTAAATGTTACCGATTTTCATGCTAATTTTGAAAAGTGTCAGATGCAACATCAACCCTTTTTGTTTAGAGGGCTTATTTTTTACACTTTAAGTTTTCTAATGTATTGTGGACAAATTTTTTTTTAATGTTGGTGATTTTCATGGTGGTAATAAAACATAAAAAATAAAAAAAATATGACAAAAAATAATTAAATATAAAAAATAAAAAATAAAAAAACTCCTAAAATGTCAAAAAAACCAAAATAAACTTGTAAAAATAAAAAAAATTAAACAAAAAACTTAAAACAAAAGACAAAAAAGTAAATACAAAATCTTAAAAAATAAATAAATAAATGGGCAAATTTTTTCAAAATCACACATAATTTAAAGAAAAAAATAAAAAATAAAACATCAAAAACAATTTTTTTTAAGTTTCTGCAATCAACGGAAACCACAGAAGTTTGAAAACCATAATTAAAAAAAAAAAAATTAAAAAACAAAATAAATAAAATATAAATAAAAAATCAATTAAAATAACTAAAATTTAAAATTTTAACTAAAAAAACAACATAAAAAATTAAAATAACAAAAAAAAAGAAATTGATTAATTAATTTAAAATACAATTTAAAAAGGCAATTAATATAACCAAAAAAAATTAAAATTTAAAATTGAAACAAAATTAAAATAAGTAAATAAAATAATATATATATATATATATATATTAAAAAAAAATAATAATTCGAACTCCCCCAAGGCCACCTAGGCAGGGAGGTCAATTCTAGGAATTGACCTCTCCGCCCAAGTGGCAGCAGGGTCTGGTCGTCTGGCGGAGGGGGAGTTGTGAGGTTTTCCTCCTGCCTAGTGGCCAGGCCCTGCAACCGGTTGGGCAGGGAGGGTGACCTCCCGTCGGCCCTCCCCGCCCAGCCGATCAGCGAGTGAGAGGGGAGTTGTGTGGCTCCCCTCCCGCTCGGCGGCCAGCCAGACCTTACGACTGGCTAGGAGGGGAGGGTCGATTCCTAGTGGGTGTCTCTTTTGGTGTTTTCTTTTATCCAAATTCAAGTTATTCTATTGAGGTTTTGAACCCAACTAGTGGTTTTTCCTGGAAACCTTCCCACGATATTTCGAGGAATCTCCACTTATCTACCACTTGTCAGGGTTTCTCACTAGTGGCTCCACATACAGGTTTATTTCCATCCTCAGTGGATGTTTCTTAGATAGCTTCGGTAGGTGGTATTTATATGATGTTTCCTTCCTTATCAAACAAAATTTTATTCGACCTAATGAGGCCATTCTTTATGGGTTTTTCTGGTGGTGGTTTTCTGCTTCCTGCTACAAGTGGTGGGGTTTCATTATTGCCAGCTTCTTAGCATATAAAAAATTTACCCCAAGCACTGGGGCCTTTTATTATGGTTCATAATAATTGTGTGGAAATTCTGGTGGTGGGTTTGGGACCATAAGTTTCAGTTAACGAGGTGCTGCGTATGTTGGATCCCCATACTAGCTATGGTCTAATGGGTTCTGTGAAGGATGTCCCTAATTAGGGTATCCAGAAAGAGAGGGGTTGATGGTCCTCCAAGTAATAATAAAAGGAAGTACAAGGCCCTAAAATATGAAGTCAACCCTATGCCTTACATTTGATGTCTAGGGAATGATGTGGATATGGTTGATGTTGCTAAATTGGTTAAAAAATCACTAGTAGGAAGAGCTTCTAGGAGGAAATTTGTACAAGAATTTTTTTTTTTTTTAAAGTGACCAATATATTTCTCATGTAGCCACTATTGTTCAACACTTTTTTCTCTTGGCTATGGGGTGGATTCATCTGTCCTTCAAGACAAGTGGGATATGACTCACATTGATAAGGATGTTTGGGCTATCGACTCCACCCTAGTCATTTTTAAATTTTGGATGTTATTGTTTGATGCTCAAAAGGAGTGAACAAATGAAATATTTGTGTGGGTTTTTTTTCCTGGCCTTCCTCAAATATGTGGAATACCCAAAGCTTTAAAAATATGGGGAATAATCTATATTTATTCTTGGATGTGGATTACTCCTTCCGTAAGACTCATGATAAGTCAATAGCAAGGGTGATGGTTTGTTTTGGGACCTTCATAAAAACTTCATTCTACCATGAACATTGGGAAGGGAGAAGGGTGGCTCTAGGATTTTGACTATGAAGGACTCCCATTTTTTTGCAAAAGGTGCCACCAATATGACCACCTAGTGAGTAACCACAACCTCCCATTTAAGGTTTCCTCCAATGATGGGAAATCCTCAAAGGAGCAAAAGAAAAGAGGCAGTGTTTCAGGCATTGTTCTTATAGAACCTTTTGATGATAGTGGTTGGGCGAGGGATCCTATGATGATAATTTATACTATGCCTAGTTTGATGATGGTGTCCCAATCAGAGTCACTTTTAGAGGTATTATCATTGGCTCCTACAACAAGTTTGATCATTCACATATAGTTACTTCAGATCCTGGTAATTTGGCTTCCCTCCCCTTTGAAAATTTAGATATTTGTTCATGTTCTAATTCTTTCCATATTGGGTATCATATATGTTCGTTGGTGGACGTTAGAAAACCTTCTCTACTATTTATTTTTTCTCCTCCTTAAAATGCTCCTTGTCCTTTACCTTATGAGTCTTCTAGTTAGTCTTCCTCGAGGGCTTCTCTTTTGTCTAATAGTTCAAGTGATTTGGGGGAAGGTGATATTCTTAACAATTTGAGATATCATTTAGTGATCTTGGGATCTGGGGGTCCCTCTAGTGGTTTGGGTTAGATTCCAATGCATGTATCTTTTGGTAAGGGAGAGGGGGGGGGGGGAATCAAACATTTCTCTGGCCAAAGCCAAAGCCAGTGTATAATTGGATGTTGGTTGAAAATTTTCACTAAACATGGTGCTTAGAGTAATGAAATCCCTTCAGTAGGCTCCCATATGAATACTTTATCCTTTACCTATCGTGGGTTATCTATTAATCCCAAAAAATTGACCTTTTAGATACTTTTTCTTGTGAAGCATCCAGATGTGATATTCTTATAAGAAACCCTTGTGGTGGGAGTCTGTATTATTAAATTATTAGAATTCTCTTTCTCTTCTTAGTTTTTTATTGTTATTGATGTTATTTTTTGATGTAGGGGCTTGGCTCTTGGATGATGTTGACAAGATTTAGATACATAATTTTCTGTATCATACCCTTTGGGTTGAGTATGGAGGGTTTTTCTTTGGCCCTGGATCAAAATATTGCATTTATCAATATATATATATATATATATATATATATATATATATATATATATATATATATATATTGTCCTCCTCATGACAGGGTTTCTTTACAAAAAACTCTTTATGAGATTTATCTTCTAAGGTTTGAGAATCCAATTATGAGTGGTGATTTGAAATTTTCATTGGGTGTCATTGAATCATGGGGTTCTCGTGCAAGGATAAACCCTCTCACTAATTTATTTTCACACAATATTTGTAGATTCCATTTAATTGGCATCACCCTAGTTCGTCTAAATCCCACTTGGATCAATCAAAGGGTGGGGGGTGATCATATGGCTAATAGGCTTGATTTATTTATCATGGATGATTCTATGTGTTATGAGGAGTAATCCCTCTTGTATATAAGAGTGGTCTCCCTAGTACTCCAACAAGTAACTAGAATCAAAGATCCATTGAATATCTCTTTCTCTATATTATTTGTACTTTAGATTATTACAACCATGAAATAAGGAGGAAATGCTTCTACCTTTCAACCGAGACGTTCGATGTAGCCTTTTGCCTTTCGCTCCAAACTAGTTCCTCAATGCTGAGAAGAACTTGCAATCACAAACAATAAAAAATATCAAATCACTTGCAGTAAATAATAATCATAAATACTAATCCAACTTGGTGATCAATGAATCTAAGTATTGACATCATTTCCATGCATTCAGAAAAAAAGACAATGAGAAAAAGAGATCCATCTATATTATCATAAATTAGAAAGAGAAATGTTACAACCAGATGCCTTGATGTTGTACATATTTCTCCCGTGTGTCTAAGAAATTGTTTTCCTTCAGTCTGATAAGCCTTCCTCTATAGAATGAACAGCATGAAGTCATGTGCACAAAGGTGTAATCTTCAATGTGCCAACAACAACTTACTAGCTCAGAATCTATGAACTCTAAGAACTCCCTCCATCTTAGAATCTATGCAAATAAGTATCTACCCTTAAACATGAAACCTTAGTTCAATTTATAGAGAGATTGATGTAGTTTCAGATCCATTAAGATAGGGATGGGTTCTTCCAATGAAGGTATTTGAGTTTCTTTCACCAAGGGATAAGCTCCATGAGTAGAGGGATAAAGCTTGAATTGGCGTGACTCTAGAGGCTTCTAGCTAGGAGAATATTCAACCAACTAATATTTTAGAAGTTAATTTTTATTTTTACTTTCTTTTCATGGGGGTGTGCATGTTTTAGTGGCGAACATAGCGGTGATTGTCATGGCTAATGGAAGAAGCATCAATGCATGCACAAGAAAAGGCTATAAAAAGTGCGTAGACAATCTTTTAAGGGTTTTACAGAGCTTTTCTCCAATTTCCAAGACTTGGTTCAGGAACATGAGTGTTTTTTACTTCTAAGGGAACATGATATGGATGGCGGTAAACCCATATGGCAGCCAAATGTCATGGTGACAAAATGGCGTGTAACAGATTGTCCCCTAAAGTGCGAAGTTTGAGAATTGTTTTCTAAAGAGTGAAGCACTTTGTCATTCCAAGGATCGGATTGAAGACACCGGTCGAAAACTTGTAAAACCATTCAATGCAAATATATATCATCATCTAGGTAGGCATTCCCATACTCATAACAAAACTAACTAAGTGTTCTGGTACAGATATGATTTCAGTATTACATCAAAAAGTAGATACAGTGTTGGCACAACCATATATCATAAGAAGTCTACTATATCATGAATACATAACTCCTCGCAGCCTAGATGGTGGAAACTACATCCAAGGTCCTGATTTCCACTTCTCGAACTAATATGAATCTATCCATGCGATTGATTTTGTCGAAGTCAAACATGGTAGAAACCACTTGATTACTAGTCAATGATGAGAATCGTTAACAAGCGTGAGACAAACCACCAATAATGACAATGGTTCTCAAAGTACTTCAACACAATCTATGAAGTGTGAATGAATTATTTTTAGTCAAACACTCATAGAATTATTTGATCTATGGTCTATGATGAGAAATTGGCGTCGAAGGCGAGAAAACTGCCATTAGGGCATGCAGATTCCTAGGTACTGATAGGATTCTAAATCAAATTTCTAGATATTGAGCTGATGTTGATAGAAAGTGATCCATCACAGGAAAGCCTATGACATGAAACCATTAGATCAAGTTTTGAATAAATGCTTTGCACTGACTGACTCAGGGATGGTCAATGCAAATAGAGACAAGTGTTTGCAATAAATGGTAAATTGACCTTTCTCTTGAACACATAATGACACTGTAAATGTCTTGGTAGAATTTGACTCAAAGATAATACCTAGTAACCAGCTAAAGAATTTCAATGTGGTTTGATTAAATGTAAGACAAAGGAGTTCCCAACCTAGGTACAAGTGTGACAAAGTTTCGTGTTCAAGAGCGACATGTTGCTTTCTAAGAAAAGGACAATAAATGGATTTTTTTTCTCACTTTTTCCCCCACCATTAAGGGCAAGTACCTCTTTATTTTTTTCAAGCTTGAGGAGGATAAAATTTTCTTATTGTGTAAGCTCATCCTTCAGATGAGTACATCTTGGTATTTAAAAACTAACCCTAAGAAGGAGTGGTTATGTCTTGTTGTGAACGATAGGTCTTGTACTATTTAATTTTAAAAAGTCCAACATAGGATTAACTCGGTGTT
Source organism: Pinus albicaulis (assembly GCA_034641835.2). Lineage (NCBI taxonomy): Eukaryota > Viridiplantae > Streptophyta > Pinopsida > Pinales > Pinaceae > Pinus > Pinus albicaulis. The sequence goes on from CM076579.1 coordinate 648,790,589, forward strand.
TTTTAGTTTTAGGGAGTCAGAATAAAAACATAAGTAAACTCCAAAGTGTTCCTTTTCATAAATTTAGTCCCTCAAGCTCGAAAAAGGATAAAATAATGCATGAGAGAACTCTATTGACCATGCTTATTCATTGTATACCTTTTTCATAAATTGTCAAATTCAGTCCGGAAAAGGGGTAAACATATACTAAATAGATGTCTATTCATTTACTTTAACAAGTTCGAATAGTCAAGTAATCGAAGATATTTTCATGTTTAGAGAGTGTGAAAAGGGCTTAAAATAAGACTCTAGAGTTTCACTTTTTCATATTTTTATAGAGCCCGAAAAAGTGATAAAATTCCACTCAATGTCAAAATGATTCTTTCCAAAAATAACTTATTTCCTGCACAAAAACTCAAAAAATTACGAATATCTGCTCTCAAAATAGGAAAAAAAAAATTCTATTGACTTATATATATATATATATATATATATATATATATATATATATATATATATATATATATATATATATATATATATATATATATATATATATATATATATATATTATGTTATTCATTTAAAACTACAAAAATAAGTTTAAACAAGTCATTTTCACCTTTTAGTTTTCAGAGCAGAGCAGAAAGAGATTTTGCCCCAAATATTCTGGAGCTGATATTAGGAGAACCAACCAACCATTTCAAGAACCGTCCATGCTATTTATTCCACATCATCATTGTATTTGTTTTCATCCATTTAGTTTTTTATTTTATTTTTTTACAAAAATTTTTAGGGAGAAACAAGGTTTTAAAATCCACCCTCGGGGGATCACAGTTTTTTGTGGCAAAAATCGTGCACTCCGATGATTTTTTAATATAAAAATTATCGGGATGTCGTGGGTTTTATGCGTAGCTCATGTGAAAAAAATGCACTATGTACACACAAAACATGCGCAAGTGCCATGGGTTTTGAAAAACATGTTTCTGTCCACAAAGATGGCTCAAAATTCTCCCAAATGATTTCTAATGATTAAATTGAAGGTTTTTAGGTTATTAATCATGCTGGAATGGCGAGAAAGAGAGCATGAACTTGAAAAAAATGTTGCCATAGATGATTTGACAACAATTCACACATTGAAAAATTGTGGCTTGTATAAGTTCTAGCCGATTCAAGGTATGAAAGCACATGTTGAGCTGATGACCTAGCTAGTGAATACTTTGGATGTTCGAGATCAATGTTTTGTCATCGAGAACCATAGGCTTGTGATCAAGCTGGAGGATATCTATTTCCTCACTGGATTACCCCATAGAGGGAGGGACATTTCCTTGTTTGGGACAAGACCAGGTTGTCTTTGTTAGGGTCCTATGATTTAGTAGATTGGTAGACCAAATGCAGAAGGTAACATCAGACCAGTCTTTGGAGCCCTAGGACCTAGCCTTCCTGGACTCAAAGAGGGCTCTCTCTATTATGTGCGAAGGATGTAAACTTGTTCACTTTAGATGGTTGATTTTAGGCTAGTTGTTAAGTGTAGGGTTTGTTTTTTTGTTTGGTTGGGTAAGATGATCACGTAGGATAGGTGGAATGAGAGGTTATCAAACATTGGGCAATGGAGTATATGAAGTCATTGATATCTTAATAGTGAATCGGGGTACATCACAGGGAAAATCTAGTGTATTCAATAGATCTTTAAATTTTATGGGTGAGGTGAGATGGACATTAAGTTGGGGAAAGAAGGTAGGACAAAGGGCAATTAAGAATCCTTTGTCAAATACCTATGAACAATAAGGTCTTAAATACTGATAAGCAAAGATACAAATCATGAGATAGGGCACACCATTTACTCAATGACAATACTTAAACCAATAAACATTCAAGATACACAATTCCAATGAAATATAGAAGGCGAGAAACTCATTTAACTTCTAGTGATTCCACTTTCAAGGTTTAGAAACATTTAAGATCACAGATAACTTGAATCTATGAAGAGGGAACTCCTAAAAATAATAAACCAAACTATAAAGAACTTTGAGGCAAACTAATAAGCATGTACAAAGTGCAAGATCGAAACAAGACCTCTTTGGCTTAACCTAACAATCAATACATCAAAGAGAGATTTCAAGACAGAGTCTAGATAGCATCAAATAAGTAGGGCTTACCATAAATCATATATGTAAACTAGCATATAAATACAATGATGAAATAAACAAGCTTAGGTGGGCCTAAGGAGGAGTGAAGAATTCCTTAAACTAACCCAGCAGAGGAAAACATAAAGACAATAGAAAACAAGAGGACTAAGGTGCATCAAAACATTATTTCTCAACCTATACTTTTCTGAGCTATTGCAACATAGAATTATGGACAAAATGATAAACAAAGAAACATGAAAAAATCTAGAGATAAATCACCATTAACTAAACTCAGGGATCCTGCAAGCAAGCCTTCATCATCATCAATCAGGGCAAATCATCCACAAGCTCCACAACACCAAATTGCTCTTTAACCTCAAAGAATCATGTATTTCTCTCCAAACTCATCAAATGGCAATATTTACAATGAATCCTCATGCTCTATATAACAATAAAGGAGGAGAAAAACCTAATAGAGTATCTAGAAGTCTATTGGCTAATCATAGGTATCTCTATTATCCTTGAGTCCTTGCAAGGCCCAAGGCACAAAAATATCTAAAATAAATATATTTTCAACCATTTTTAGCATATAAATTGACCTTTAGGCTCTAGAAAGCCTCCTAAAACTTTCCAAACACACGTTTTGAATTTTCAACCACAGGAGTGTAGCACTATATTTTAAAATGAAATATCAGGCCAGGAGCGTAGCACAGGAACAAAAAAAATGGGTCTTCTTACAGTAGTGCTTTGAAGGCCTTCCCGATGTCGGAAAACGCTCCGTGATGGCTCGTTGGAAAGCCCTTTAAGTCTAATTTCCATATCTATCATTTTTTCTCTCATCTGACCTCTACAAAGTACTAAAAAAGTGGAAATTCCAAGACTGGTAGGAGTGCATCACATATCCTGAAAAGTAGGCAGAATGATGCAAAAGTGGGTGTTTTTGACCCTTTTGGAGGATCAAAACAACTCCAATTGATCTGAAACTTTGCGAGAATATTATATGAGTGATGAGGAACCCAAAAATTCAAGCCTTACCTCCTGAAGATGCTCTGAAAAATAGCGAAGCACCAGGTGTGCTGCGCTCCTAGCCGCAAAATTTGCAAAAAACAAAAACTTGTCAAAATTCTCCCAAATTTGGTGGAAGTATGCCTCATGAGTTTTGGGAGACCTGTAGAGAAACTTGAGCCAAAATACTAAGGTTAGTTTGGCTCTTTTCCTCTTTTAGTGCTTGGATCTCATTTTGGGCCTTTTTGAGTTTTTCCCTTGCAAATTAGTTTCTTTGGGCATAATGCTTGGTCATTCTTATTTGTAAATCCAAGTCTTTGTTAGCCTTATCCAACTTGGCCTCAAGGTGTATGTTGGCCCTTTGAAGCCATGATTCCCTATCATGTTCAATTTATATTGCAAGGAGTTCATGGAAAGAAATTTGTTCTGCTAGGGTTGATTTTTCATCTCTTTCTCTTGCCAAGGCCTTCTTTAGACCCAAGGTTCTAGGTCTCCTTCTAGTTTGACCTTCTTCATCTTCACTTTCCTCATAAGCTCCCATGAACTCTTCCAGCTTCACTTGTGTCTTTTGAGCCTCTTTCAGGTACATGAGTGTTCTTGTTTCATAGATGGCCTGTTGGGCACTCATTTTCTTTTTTTTCATCTGATAGAAGTGAATGACATCCTTTTTTCTCTTTCTAATTCAGCTTCCAAGTCCTTGATTTTTTCATTCCTGTCTTGGAGAAGGGAGTTTGAAATTCTTGTTTCATTCTCCTCATCACTGTCTATGTGAATAAGTTCAAACTCTCTTTCTTCTTCATTATATTCCTTTTCTTCTTTCACTTTTTTCTTACCTTTGTCAATTTTCTGAGTTGAGGAGGATGGCATGGCCCCTTGCCTTTTGGAAGCATCAAACACATGCCTCTCTCGTCTTTGATAGGTAAGAGGGAAAGGTGTAATAAGTTTCATTTGGATATCTCCATCATTGGTGACCTTAAGACTTCTTTTCTCCTCACTAATGATCCCTGCATGAGTGTCTTCTTCATTTTGTTCTTGACTGCGTTTTTGAGAGGCACTTTCATTTTCTCCCATGCTAGCATCACTGCCTTGATCTTCATCATTTTCATCCTCTTCAATGTCCTTTGCATTGTCATTTTCTTTGTTGTCATGGTAAGAGGTGTCTTCATCACTGTTTGGTGCATTTTCATCCTCTTGGCTACCTTTTGAGTTCATGGGATCGCTGTTATCACTATTGTTAGGGCTATTATTCATTAGGTTTTCTTCATTACCTTCATTAATGCCATTAGTCCCTTCACTGTTTGGCCCATTGTCTTCATTGTTTGGCTCATCAAAATCTGCCTCTGTTTCTTGGTTGTCATTTTTTTCTTCCTTTTCATCTAGCTCATTGCCTTTATTTTAAGAATTTGTCTCTTCATTATGGCTTGCATTTTGATCACTGTCATGATCTTCTTCATTTTCTGTTGTGTCATCTTCTTCTTCATCTTCTGCCATGTCATCTTTTTCTTCATCATGACTGTCATGGTCTGTTTCTTCTTAACTATCATTTTCCGCCATGTCACTTGTTTCTTCTTCACAACTATCTTTTGTCTCAGTTTGTTCTTCATCTGTTTCTCCCTCAATATTTGGCTCACTGCCTTGGTCTTCTTATTCACTTTGTGGCTCACTACCTTTGTCACTACCCTCTTCCTTATCACTATCTTCTTTTTCCTCTTCTTCACTGTCTAGCTCACTGTTCTCATCTTTAAAATATGCCTTTGTATTTGCATCTCCAATGTTATCCTCCTCATCATTTTCTTCTTCATTATGACTATCATTTTCTTCCTCGTGACTATCACTTTCTGCCTCATCATTTGTTTCTCCTTCCCCATTGTCTTTTGTCTCTTCTCCATCATTATCACTTTCTTCACTTTCATTTTCCTCTCCTTCATTAATTGTTTCTTCCCCTTGACTGTCATTGTCTTCTTCATCTTCACTGTTTCGTTCATCAAAATTTGCCTCTATCTCTTGACTACCTTCTTGAGAGTCATTTGTTCCTTCCTACAGTACCTTTTGCATTTCCTTTTGCCTTATTCACATCCTCTAATTATAAATCATCAAAGCTTAAAAATGTGTTTTAGGGCCTGAACTTACCTTTAATGACACTTTAAAACCTTTAGCAGAGTGTTTTGAGTTGAAGCTAGGTTTGTAGGGTGTGGAGGTTCTCTTGGCCAAGGGTGCAACACCACCTCCCAGGAGCGCAGTGCCATGTGTAATTTTTATGGGAAAACAATGCCAGGAGCGTAGCACCAACTCTTAAGCATGCAACACCATTTTGCAGAGGGCATTTGGAGGCCTTCCTGGTGTTAGAATTGGGCTCGTGATAGCTCGTTGGAAATATTAACCTATCTACTTTCCAAATGTACCATTTTTTCCTGATTGAAGTTTGTTTTCCTTGTCAAAAGTTGATGTTCCCAATACTGGTCAAAAAGTGTTGAGTGATGGTGCAGAAATACAGAGTGCTGGTGTAGGAAACTTTTTGAGGCCTTCCATGACTCCAAATTTAGCTCATGATAGCTCATTGAAAATATCTTCAAGTCTAGTTGTCATTTGACTCATCAAGAAAGTCATTTGGACACTCCAACTGTGATAAAACCTGATTTTCCCAAGGTCACTCCAGGAGTGTAGAAATTCTCTCGTGAAACATATAGTTTTGACATTGTTCCCAAACCATGATACCCATGTAAAAAATGAAGGATAAAACCTCTCTGAATTTTTCCAAATTAATCTCTATTTGGTTAGAAAAATATTTTTAAGCAAAAATGGCCCTAGGTGTGGCAAATGACTAGGCCCTTGGAATGAATTCTTGGAAAATGATGGAGGCATGATGTTTATGAGTTGGTATGGCTTCATGATTGCTGAAATGACCTAACATATGGATATTTTTCTCTTATGCCTCTTTTCCATAGCAAACCCTAGCTTAGTTGGAAGTGGAAATTAGGGTTTGGTGTAGGGGATTTAGGAGTGCCTTGTAGAGGGAGGGGAATGAAGGGGTTAAGGGTTGTCTAAATTATTGGGGAAATTTTTGGTAATAGGGATATATGTTAGAGAGTAGGGGAAAGTAGAATTTCAAGAATTGAGTGAGGGGAAGGGGTCCAAAAGGGAAAAATACAGGCCTAGTCTCAAAAAGTATCAAATTGTGGCAATAGACTAGGTTTTGTAGAAAAATAATGATTTTGAGGGATAGGAATGATGGGAAGTGTTTATGAAGGTATATTAAGGACAGGAGGAGGTGTAAGAGCATCATGATACAATTTTTGATGTTTTAACCATGGAGGTCATGAAACCAAGAAAAATTCCCTAAAAAACCCTAGATGGATAATGGAGGAGTTAGGAAAAACAAAACAGAGGGCTGAGGCCAAAGGTGGAAAAACATAGTGACAATGAGTGGCATGAGCCCATGATGGATCTTCTGGGAATGGTGGGCTGAACATGGCATGATACGATAGAGAAATAGTGAAAAAATAAAAATTATCCTAAGGATAATGAAGGTAGTGAGATTTCTAAAACTCATAATGTTCATGAATTTTGTTTTTAGAAATCTAGGATAAGTATTTAGTCATCTACAAAAATAAAAAATTACTGATGACTAACAATGGCTCCACTTGGGGAGGGTAGCTCCTTTTCAGGAGGTGTCTAGAACTTTCAAATCTCTTGGTTTATGAAGACCAGTGCCTCATCCATTGGGCAGATTTTTTTTTTCTCCTTTCATTTGTTGATGTTTATTTAAAGTTATGATCTCAATAATCTCGAACAACATGATTAATTCAACATCATCTATACCTACCCATCCTACTTGCCTAACATTTTCTCTTCCTTGGGTGCACTTGAACTGGCAAACCCTTTGACATTTTTTCTTTTGAAAGAAAAAACAAACTATCTAATAGTACCCTTATTACTTCCAAGGGTTTAGATTATGCTAATGAACCCTTTTATTATCTACCTAAACTACTCAACTGTCAATATTAAGCTATTTGACAAGATTCATTCACTAAGCTACTGACATGAAATTGAAAACATGGTTAAATCAAGATTAGACAATCTGATTTACCATGGATTGTAGCATTAGAACAAGCTGCACACGAGTGCTATTTTTGTACAAACAAAACTTAGGAAACACAAGGGTTGTGATCAATCATTTGTTAAGCATCCCTATTTTCCTCTTTGGTTCATATTTGAGAATGTGGAACTAGTATCTTTCATTCCTAATCTATTTTCTTTTGACAAATCAAGCTTGAATTATTTGACAAGGTATCTTTTACTAACTTATCAACATAAATTTAAAACATGTTCAGCCATGATTAGGCTAGATGACCAAGCAAGATATTCTCTTTGAACAAGTAGTGGAATTTAGGCTTGCGCACTTTCAATAGTTCTTCTTTTTGGGTATGGGGTTGTACCTCTTCTTTTCATCTACCCTCTTTTTAATTTTTTTCTTTGTTTTGTAATTTTTCTCTCTTTTTGGTCAAAACAATCTAAAACTAAAGGTAGAAGGATGCTCATAGTGTTGATCTTATTCACTTTCCTATCTATCCTAATCTAACTTATACAATATATACATTGGTGAACTCCCTTTTCCAATATAACCAGTCAATTAGATGATTCCATGAGTGATTTTGTTTCAGCGCTTTGAGTGTGGTGAAAAAATCAAAATGACACTCCCACCTTACTACTGTTTGAATAGTAGAGCCTAAAATGTTCTTGAAATTTTGCATCAAAATTCTCTTGACATGACATACCCCTCTTTAAGATGTCTCGAATAAATTAGCAAAGGATCTTGAAATAATACTTGAATGTGAGGATTTGGAAAATAAGCTTGATCCAGGACTACTTCTTTCTCCACTTGGCTAATATTGGGACTCTTTTGGGAAAGAAACTCCTTCTCTTTCTCATGATCATCTGCACTGTCAGAATCATCATATATTTCCATGTTTTCCTCTAGAAAACCTGATTCAATAGATCCATAGCTATTCTCTTTCTCTTGTGAAGGTTGGACATAGGGTTGAATGTGTTCTTTGTTGTTAAAATAAATACCCAAAGATTTCTGACTTATGATTACATTAAGGTTGTATTTGATGAACTGAAAGGAAGCACAACAAAGAGGTAAAGACCCTTCCCTTTCTCCCAAAATTTCTACACTTTCTTCTTCACTATCATACCTGAGTGGTATTTGTTGATCACTAAATTTGAGCTGTTGAAAATAACTGTCTTTGTCCCACAAAATAATCATTGACTTTTTTGTAGTGTTATCTTGAGTCTGGAGAACATAATCATCATTATATTGATCATATTTGGGAAGCTTATCATAGGAGGAATGTCATCCATTATGCACACTTGATCAACAGATTGTTCCACCATATGAAAAGGAGATTATTCATGGCCAATAGCTTCTCTTTTAGCAATCTGAAATGACTCAAAGCATAAGGGTAGGGATTCCAGAGGTGATGGCTCATCTTCCATTTCTGGTTTATTAATCCAAAAATTCATACCAAGATGATTTGAGGGGAGAACTTATGGATTTGAAAAAGGGTTTGTATTATCCATTTCTTCCCTTACTGATTCTTTAGAGCATTCTACCTTGTTTCTATTTTCAATTTGCTTGTAATACTCTCTTAATAGTGAAGCAAGAGATGTAGGAAGGCATATAGTACTTACTTGACAAATTTCCGCATATTCTTCTTTGCAACCTTGCTTAGCCAGTATGTTTTGATAGCTATCTTTGCATTGAAATGACTGATTTGGTTCTTCCCAAGAAAATGGTACCGGTTGCATTGAATAATCATCACCAACCTCAACCTTGTAATCTTCCTCTTTCTTACGAAGTATATCCATCATTTTTCTGATTGTATCTGTCAACATCTCTAGCTTTACCTCTGAAGATATCAGTCTCTCTTGATTTGCTTTGTCTTTCTCTATTACTCTTAGATTTGCCTCCCTGTTTAGTATGTTGGTTTCCACATCAACTGCTATCCTTTGCATTTCCTCCATGGTCGAAGGATCTCTTTCTCTCATCTGGAAAACCATCTCTAAGTCAAAAGCACTTGGGTTGTGCAAGAGAGCCCACCTTGAAGGTGGATTTATCTTAGCATGTATTGCATTGTATACTTTATTGAACCTAGCTAAAAATTCTTGTATTGTCTCCTTTGGTTGTCTTTTTAAATGGTTGTATTCCTTTATGATGAGAAATTAATTTCCCATGACCACCCACCTATCTAGGAAGACTTGAGTGAATTGATGAAAATTGATAATGCTTGCAGCTAGAAGGTCCTTAAACCAACTCTTAATTTTTCCTTGTAATGATAAGGCAAACATTCTAATACGCACATCATCTTCTCCTATTTCAAACAGGTCAAGTAAATTATCAACATTTTTAATGTGTTCTTCAACAGTTACTTTTACTTTCTCCATCAAATATGGGTAGTTTATTTGTAAGATTTGTAGGTAGGGCCCAGAGGATAGGAGGCAAAACTAGAGGCTTATATCTTTCTAGGACCTTTGTGGGTATAGGTAGTGCAAAAATATATTTATGACTGTTTGAGGTTTTAGCAAGAGCAGGAAAGGTAACATGAGGCTCATGTTTCACTAAGTCTTCCATAGGTGAATCCAAGGTAGGCACAGGTGTATAAGTCTATTCATGGTCTAAAATTTGAGGGTCATATTTTCGAGGCTTGAGATCTTTCCAAATGTAGATCTCATCAATGTATTCTTGATCAGGCTTAAAGTAGGATAGAACATAGTTATAGATAAAAACAATAATTTCTTGAATCCAACCTAGGCCTGAGTGCTCTTTCTTTCTAGGATGACTAGTCATGTTTCATGTTCTTCCTCCAGTGGAGTCTTTAGGTCTGTTGAGAGTTGTGGAGCTACCAGGTGGATCACTTCAACTATTTTAAGGTAGGCTGTTGTCCACCATCAGGAACTGAATATGAATCTAAGGATATTTGTGGGTTTTTTTAGGTCCTAAGGAATACTTAGATTATCACTAACTCAGAAGGTCCCACCATGATCGCCATTATGTTAGGGTCTCGTGATTTAGCAGATTGGTAGAAAAAATGCATAGGGTAACATCAGACCAGTCTTTGGAGTCCTAGGACCTAGCCTTCCTGGACTCAGAGAGGGCTCTCTCTATTATGTACGAAGGATGTAAACTTGTTTGCTTTAGATGGTTGAATTTAGGCTAGTTGTTAAGTGTAGGGTTTGTTTGTTTGGTTGGTTGGGTAAGATGATCAAGTAGGATAGGTGGAATGAGAGGTTATAAAACCTTGGGCTATGGAGTCTATTAAGTCATTGATATCTCAATAGTGAATTGGGGTACATCACAGGGAAAATACAGTGTAGTCAATAGATCTTTAAAGTTTATGGGTGAGGTGAGATGGACATTAAGTTGGGGAAACAAGGTAGGGCAAAGGGAAATTAAGAATCCTTTGTCAAATACCTATAAACAAGAAGGTCTTAAATACTAATAAGAAAAGATACTAATCATGAGATAGGGCACACCATTTTCTCAATGAAAATACTTAAACCAATAAACATTCAAGATACACAGTTCCAATGAAATATGGTGAGAAACTCATTTAACTTCTAGTGATTCCACCTTCAAGATTTAGAAAACATTTAAGATCACGGATAACTTGAATCTATGAAGAGTGAAATCCTAAAAATCATAAACCAAGATATAAATAACTTTGAGGCAAACTTATAAGCATGTACAAAGGGCAAGATCGAAACAAGACCTCTTTGGCTTAACCTAACAATCAATACATCAAAGAGAGATTTCAAGACAGAGTTTAGATAGCATCAAATAAGCAGGGCTTACCATAAATGATATTTGTAAACTAGCATATAAATCCAATGATGAAATAAAAAATCTTAGGTGGGCCTAAGGAGAAATGAAGAATTCCTTAAACTAACCCAGCAGAGGAAAACATAAAGACAATAGCAAATAGGAGGACTGAGGTGCCTCAAAACAACATTTATCAACCTATAATTTTCTGCGCTATTGCAACATAGAAAGATGGAAAAAATGATAAACAAGGAAACATGAACAAATCTAGAGATACATCACCATTAACTAAACTTAGGTATCTTGCAAGCAAGCCTTCATCATCATCAATCAAGGCAAATCATCCACAAGCTCTACAACACCAAATTTCTCTTTAACCTCAAAGAACCATGTATTGCTCTCAAAACTCATCAAATGCCAACATTTACAATGAATCCTCATGCTCTATATAATAAGAAAGGAGGAGAAAAACCTAATAGAGTATCTAGAAGTCTATTGGCTAATCAGAAGTATCTCTATTGTCCTTAAGGCCTTGCAAGGCCCAAGGCACAAAAATATCTAAAATAAATATCTTTTCGGCTATTTTTAGCAAAGAAATTGACCTTTAGGCTTTGAAAAGCCTCCTAAAACTTTCCAAATGCACATTTTGACTTTTCAACCATAGGAGCGTAGCACTGTATTTTAAAATGAAATTTCATGCCACGAGCGTAGCACAGGAACAGAAAAACGGTCTTCTTACAACAATGTTTTGAAGGCCTTCCCGATGTCAGAAAAGGCTTCGTGATGGCTCGATGGAAAGCCCTTGAAGTATAATTTCCAGATCTACCCTTTTTTCTCTGATATTACCTCTTCAACCTATTCAAAAAGCGAAAATAATAAGACTGGTAGGAGCACAACACATGTCCTGAAAAGTAGGCAGAATGATGAAAAAGTGGGTGTTTTTTACCCTTTTGGAGGACCAAAACAATTCCAATTGATCTAAAACTTTGTGCACATGTTATATGAGTGATGAGGAACCCAAAAATGAAAGCCTTTCCTCCTGAATATGCTCTGAAAAAGAGCGTAGCACCAGGTGTGTTGCGCTCCTAGCCTCAAAATTTGCAAAAAACAAAAACTTGTCAAAATTCTCCCAAATTTGGTGGAAGTATGCCTCATGAGTTTTGGGAGACCTGTAGAGAAGCTTGAGCGAAAATACTAAGGTTAGCTTGGCTATTTTCCTCTTTTAATGCTTGGATCTCATTTTGGGCCTTTTTGAGTTTTGCCCTTGCAAAATGGTTTCTTCAGGCATAATGCTTGGTCATTCTTCTTTGTAAATACAAGTCTTTGTTAGCCTTCTCCAACTTGGCCTCAAGGTGTATGTTGGCCCTCTCAAGCCATGATTTCCTATCATGTTCAATTTATATTGCAAGGAGCTCATGGAGAGAAATTTGTTCTGCTAGGGCTGATTTTTGCTCTCTTTCTCTTGCCAAGGCCTTCTTTAGACCCAAGGTTCTATGTCTCCTTCTAGTTTGACCTTTTTCATCTTCACTTTCCTCATAAGCGCCCATGAACTCTTCGAACTTCACCTATGTATTTTGAGCCTCTTTCCGGTACTTGAGTGTTCTTGTCTCATAGATGGTTGTTGGGCACTCATTTTCTTGTTTTGCATCTGATAGAAATGAATGACATCTTTTTCTCTTTCTAATTCAACTTCCAAGTCCTTGATTTCTGCATTATTGTCTTCGAGAAGGGAGTTTGAAATTCTTGTTTCATTCTCCTCATCACTGTCTATGTGAATAAGTTCAAACTCTCTTTCTTCTTCATTATCTTCCTTTTCTTCTTTCACTTTTTGCTTACCTTTGTTAATTTTCTGAGTTGAGGAGGATGGCATGGCCAGTTACCCTTTGGAGGCAGCAAACACATGCCTCTCTCTTCTTTGATATTTAAGAGGGAAAGGTGTAATAAGTTTCATCTGGATATCTCCATCATTGGTGACCTTAAGACTACTTTTCTCCTCACTAATGATCCCTTCATGTGTGTCCTCTTCATTTTTTTCTCGACTGCCTTCTTGAGAGGCACTTTCATTTTCTCCCATGCTAGCATCACTGCCCTGATCTTTATCATTTTCATCCTCTTCCATGTCCTCTGCATTGTCATTTTATTTTTTGTCATTGTAAGATGTGTCTTCATCACTGTTTGGTAAATTTTCATCCTCTTGGCTACCTTTTGAGTTCATGGGATCACTGCTATCACTATTGTTAGGGATATTAGTCATTAGGTTTTCTTCATTACCTTCATGACTATTATTAGTCCCTTCAATATTTGGCCCACTGTCTTGATTGTTTGGCTCATCAAAATTTTCCTCTATTTCTTACCTGTCATTTGTTTCCTCCTTTTCATTTAGCTGACTGCCTTTGTTTCAGAATTTGTCTCTTCATCATGGCTTGCATCTTGATGACTATCATGATCTTCTTCATTTTCTTCTGTGTCATCTTCTTCTTCATCTTCTGCCATGTCATATTTTTCTTCAGCATGACTGTCATGGTCTGTTTCTTCTTGACTGTCATTTTCTGCCATGTCACTTGTTTCTTCTTCCCCACTGTCTTTTTTCTCAGTTTTTTATTCATATTTTTCCCCATCAATATTTGGCTCACTGCCTTGGTCTTCTTGTTCACTTTGTGGCTCACTTCCTTTGTCACTTCCCTCTTCCTTATCACTGTCTTCTTTGTCCTCTTCTTCACTGTCTAGCTCACTGTTTTCATCTTTAAAACCTTCCTCTGTCTTTGTATCTCCAATTTTATCCTCCTCATCATTTTCTTCTTAATTATGACTGTCATTTTCTTCCTCATGACTGTCACTTTCTTCCTCATCATTTTTTTCTCCTTCCTCACTATCTTTTGTCTCTTCTCCATCATTATCACTTTCTTCACTTTTATTTTCCTTTCCTTCATTACTTGTTTCTTCCCCTTGAATGTCATTGTCTTCTTCATCTTAAAATATACCTCTGTCTCTTGACTGCATTCTTCAGAGGCATTTTTCCCTTCCTGTAGTACCTTTTGCATTGCCTTTTGCCTTATTCACATCCTTTAATTATAAATCATCAAAGCTTACAAATGTGTTTTAGGGCCTGAACATACCTTTAAGGACACTTTAAAACCCTTGGAAGAGTGATTTGATTTTAAATAAGGGTTCATAGGGTGTGAAGGCCCTCTTGGCCAAGGGAACAGCACCACCTCCCAAGAGCACAGTGCCATGTGTAATCTATTTGGGAAAACAATGCGAGGAACGCAACACCAACTCCTCAGCGCACAACACCATTTTGCAGAGGACATTTGGAGGCCTTCCCGGTGTCGGAATGGGGACTGTGATAGCTCTTTTGAAATCTTAACCTGTCTAATTTCCAAATTTGTTTTCCTGGATGAAGTTTATTTGCCTTGTCAAAAGTGGATTTTCCCAAGACTAGTAAAAAAGTGTTGAGTGATGGTGCAGACAACTTTTAGAGGCCTTCCATAACTAAAAATTGAGCTCATGATAGCTCATTGGAAATATATTCAAGTCTAGTTTTCATTTGAATCATCAAGAAGGTCATTTGGACACTCCAACTATTAGAAAACCTGATTTTCCCAAGGCCACTCTAGGAGTGCAGAAATTCAACCGTGACACCTATAGTTTTGACATTGCTCCCAAACCATGATACCCATGTAAAAAAGGAAGGTGTTTTTTCTTCTTGGCCCTATGAGGGATAAAAAACTCTCTCACGTTTTCCAAATTCATCTCTCTTTGGTCATAAACATATTTTTAAGAAAATTTGGCCCTAGGTGTGGCAAATGACTAGGCCCTTGGAATGAATTCTTGGAAAATGATGGAGGCATGATGTTTAGGAGTTGGTATGGCTTTATGATTGATGATGTTACCTACCATATGGATCTTCTTCTCTTATTCATCGTTTCCATAGCTTATTTGGAAGAGGAAATTAGGGTTTGCTGTAGGGGATTTTGGACTGCCTTATAGAGGGAGGGGAATGAAGGGGTTAAGGGTTGTATAAATTCTTGGGGAACTTTTGGTGAATAGGGATGGATGCTAAAAATTAGGGGAAAGTGGAATTTCAAGAATTGAGTGAGGGAAAGGGGTCCAAAAGGAAAAAACATAAGCCTAGTCTCAAAAAGTATCAAATTGTGGCAATAGACTAGGTTTTGTAGAAAAATGATGATTTTGAGGGATAAGAGTGATGGAAAGTGTTTATGAAGGTATATTAAGGAATGGAGGAGGTGTAAGAGCATCAAGATACAAGCCTTGTTGATGTTTTAACCATGGAGATCATGAACCCAAGAAAAATTCCCTCAAAAACCCTAGATGGGTAATAGAGGAGTTAGGCAAAACAAAACAGAGGGTTGAGGCCAAAGGTGGCAAAAAATAGTGACAATGAGTGGCATGTTCCCATGATGGGTCTTATGGGAATGGTGGGCTGAACATGGCATGATAGGATAGAGAAATAGTGAAAAAGGAAAAAATATCCTAAGGATAATGAAGGCAGTGAGATTTCTAAAACTCACAATGTTCATGATTTTTTTTTTTAGAAATATAGGATAAGTATTTAGTCATCTACAAAAAAAAAAAATTATTGATGACTAAAAGTCTTCCCACTGCATCTTACATGGATCAATATTGTAGCTGAGATTCAGAGTTGAAGGATGATCGCATTGATGTCAAAACTATTGTGTGACTAGACCTAAAGATCGTTGCATTCACCATTACCAAGTTGTGTGGGAGTGAAAATCCACATGTGGCTAGCAAAGCACAAATGTAGACTGTAGTTGAATGTTCTAGGGTAACAATTTTGAATTGGAGTGAAGCAGTGTTGGCTAACATGAAGGGCCAACTTACAAGAGCTAAGAATGTGAAGATGAAAAACTTCGACTATCGAGCCATTCATGTGTCTTTTTCTTTGGAGAGGATCCCACTCCTCGCACCTCAGCAATATCCGATGGATCCCAAAGGACCTAGGGAACCACGTATGTTTCTATGGGTAGCATTGATGGCTTGCCATGGTGGCGATGGTGGTGCAGTGGTTTGCTTTACTCCTCGGTTATTTATATGGCTTAGTAACCCAATCTTCATGATTGAAGATTTTCCTTATATTGGGATGAATTTTAGAGGTGACCTTGACACATCACTTCCACCAGGGTCACAATGGGATGCATCAGGTAAATAAAATCATTTTGAATTTTTTTATGTTATCTAACTTTTATTTGGTTTTCTATCGTGCAATATTGTTAAAAAAATTTAAATTATAATGTCGGTCCATCATGACCAACATCACTTCATCATTTTGATAGGCAAGAAGTGAAACCTATAACAGGTCCACCATAGAACGATGCGGTAGAGATCCTTACAGAGCCTAGAGAGGTCTACTATTGATGTTCCAGAGACATGGATAGATGATATACTTCTCAGGCTTCAGAGACATGTGACTGGTGTTCTAGGCCCATTTAGGAGATATTTGCGCAAGGTGGCACGTGCCATAGTTTTCTATCATGATCATCATCATGGATAGCCGAGGGTCCATCTAGATTGATTTTTTTTTTTTGTATCAATGTCGTTTATATCATAAGGTGTTTGAAACCTATGATCATAGACGATGTAATATTTTTTGACACACAACTATTTTAACCTAATGATATTACTACTTCCGATCTCTAAGTATCTTGTTCAATATGGATTAAATATTGTTTTGTTTTAATTTTAATGTTGTAGATTTCTATTTAAAAATTGATTAGCTAATGCATCAGAAAATGTGTTTTAATTTCTTGAAATGTGTTGATATTCAATGTAATCAAATTGTCTTTCCAAGAGACGAACCTCAAAAAAATTCTTAACAAAGCTGGATTTTTGATAGCATAAAAACCATTTAAATGTAATACAGTGAGTTGCGAATCTAACCTAACAATCAAACGTCGAATACCAAATTTGATGGCATCATATAATAGCTCAATCACTGTGTTATATTCTACAATATTGTTCGTTGTTTGACTAAGGCATATCCCATAAATAGATACCAACTCATCAGTGGGTGAATAGATAACCCATGCCGTGGAATAGATGTTTTGTGTACTACGACATGCACCATCAACAAAACCAATGTAATTTTGAAGGAATGTCAACATCTGTAATATCAAAAGTAATCAAGATAAGCAGCGAAAGTAGCAAAAGTTTTCAAGAAAAAATAACTAATCCTAAGGCAGAATTTTCTAATCTAAGGCACACTAATCTAAATTTGTAACTAATGTACAAAGGGTATCTTCACATGAAGAATCATTCATAATATCTCTTGAGATAATGACCATTTCTGGGTTTCTCTCAAGAGGCGATATCATAATCAATTAATTCATAGGCTCCTTTTGCAAGAAAGTGCTTAACAATATAGGTACCATGCCACATTGTTTTGAATTTTACAAGCGACTAGTTTTTCGTGAGCTTGATTGTATACTAGAACTAGGTCACCTTTTGAATATATGCAAGGGTTAACACTTTAATCATACTAAGCTTTAAAATTCTTTTTATGAGCCTCGGTAGCTAATGCAGTAGTGCGAGAGTTTCATCTAACTGTGCTAGTTATAGAAAGCATTTCTCCTATTCAAAGGTAGATGGTAATAATTCAATGGCTATTTTGAGTGACGATATTTAACATTCAATGGGTAACACAACTTAGAAACCATAAACAAGATGAAAAGGAGTGATCCCTGTGGTAATTTTTGCAGAGGTATGGTATGCCCATAATGTCAAAAAAATCATGGTATGCCAATTAGTTTTATGAGTTCTGAAAATATATTTAATCATGTTGGTTAAAACCTTGTTGACAACCTCAACTTGACCATTAGCTTGTGGGTAATATGGTGTAGAATTATCGTAGCGTAGGTCAAGTTGATCAGAAATTTTGGTCATTATAATGTTTCGAAAATGGCTCCCATGGTCTGTAACGATAGCTTGAGGGACATAGAACCGAGAAATCACATGATTGAATATGAAATTATTGTAGTTTTTCCATCAGCCGCGAATGTAGGCATTACCTTATCCCATTTGGTAAAGTAATCTATGATGAGAATAATATACACATGCCCCCCGGTCAAGTGAGGGTTACATGTGATGAAATTGATGCCCCATTTGGTGAAAGGATTGACAACAATGATTGGGTGAAGAGGAGCTAGAGGTGCATGCATTTTTTGATAAAAAATATGGAAATTGTGGCATTTTCTAACTGCGAGAATACAATATTTGAATAAAGACGCCCATAAATAACCAGTGCGCAATATCTTTTGTGTTGTGGCAAATCGAGACATATGAACACCACATGCTCCAGAATGTCAATCATTCAAAACCCTTTCAGCTTCTTCATGAGTTATACAATGTCGAAAAAAGAATCGACACCACGATGATAAAGAGTGTCGCCAATAATATTGTATTGTTAAGATTGGTATCAAATTCTTCATCGATCTGATCGTGAAATCTCTGGTCGAAAGGTTTTGGTCGTGAGATATATAATGTTATCCCCAAACCAAGGATCTAATGTACTGATTAGAAATAGAGATTCATCAGTGAGATGATTTTCTGCCACCATTTCAGATTCAGTATTGGGAAAACCACACATAAGTTCAACAAATACTAGTGATTTCTAAGACTTGGATTTCTTGAATTCCAAATAAAAATCTTGTAGGATAATGATCCATTTAGAGTATTTTCCCCCGAGCAATTGTTTTTTCAAAATATACATCATCATTTTTCAATTAGATATCATTGTGGTTTTGTGTAACAATATGTAATGACGGAAATGTTGGACAACTTGAAAAAATTCCAAGGCCAATTTCTCCACATGTGAATACTTGATTTCCATCGGGCTCAGATTTCGACTTAGGTAATAAATCACATGTTCGTTTTTAGAATCATCCTCTTGAAATAGAACCATTCCGATCGTGGAATTAGATGCAACCAAATACAAAATGTAATCTGGTGATAATTGGGTGGATGCCATAATGGTGCATGGGTCAAAACATGTTTAAGGGCATCAAAATATTTATCGACAATCTCATCCCAAATGAAGGGAACATCTTGTTTCAGAAACCGGGTAAAACCTTTCAATAACTCTACATAGTTTGGGATAAAATGACGTAGAAATTTTTCTTTCCCTTGCAAACTTTGGAGTTGGAAAAGAGTGGAAGGAGGAGGTAGATTAAAAATAGCCTCAAACTTCGATGGATCGACATGAATTCTTTCTTTTGAAACAATTAACCCAAGTAAATGTCCTGATTGTACACAAAACACAAATTTGTGCAGATTCAAAGGAGTGTTGTAATGTATACATCTCATAAAGATAGCACGTAAGTGTGTAGAATGATCTTGTTTTCATAAGGAATGAGCAGGTAAGTCATCCACGTAGGGTTGTACAATATGTTTGATATCGTGAAAATAATAAGACATAGCCCTTTGAAAAGTTGCACTAGCATTTTTTAGTCCAAAAAGTAATTTACAGTATGAAAACGTGCCCCATGGACATATAAATTTTGTTTTAGGCTAATCAACGGGGAGTATGTTGATTTGATTGTAACCAGAAAAACCATCCATAAAAGAGAATATTTCATTTCTGGCACAATCATCAACAATTTGTTCAATATAAGGGGTAGGATAATTTTCTTTAGGACAAGCCTTTTTAATATCCCGATAATCGACACATACCCTGATAGTCCATTGTTTCTTTGTTATGGGAACTATATTAGAAATCCAATCCATCAAAGGAATATGATAAATAAATCATGCATGTAGTAATTTTTCAACTTCAACTTAGATTGCAACAGCTTTCCCTTGATGTATTAGACATAATCTCTGTCTAATAGGCTTAGCACCCAGGTATGTCTTAATTTCATGAAGAAAAATCTTATGATCAATACCTGGAATTTATTCATAAGACCATGAAAATTTTTCTCAGAATTCCTGAAATAGGGATTTGTAGATTTTGATCTCTTCAATTGAGTAAGAAGCACCTATATGAATGTTCTCAATTATTCTAGGTTTAATTGATATGTCAATAGGAATTGTGGTAGAAATATTTCCCAATTTTTTCTTAGAATATGAATGAACAATCGATGTAGGATTTTGAGGTTCCTTGCCATAATCAATTGTAAATATGGATGAAAAATAATTCTCAATTTTATCAAGGTCGGGTAGAAAAGAAGATCGATGATGGAGATTGTCCCATGGAAATTTGTCTGATAAGATTTCTCGGATATTTTCATCAGTTGCAAATACTTGTTGAAAAGGATCCGAAAATTATGTCAAAGTTGAGCTTGATAAAGAAGATGACTCTTCACTGACCACATTCATTTGATCAGTATAAGTTGATGGAGTTTCAAAACATGATTTTACTGCTACATATGCCGATTCAAAAGAACTTGAAGGCATCTTGCCACCATAGGAGTCCAATTCTGATTCTAAAGGCACATTCCATGTGTCATCAAATGGAATTGTGCTTGATTTAATCATATTTATATTGCAAGTAGTTCCCGGTATGTTGGGAGAAGGCAAAATGAAAGTTCCCATGAGAACGGAATCCTTAACTAGTCCCACCCCAACATCTTTGTAAGGGATAACCATTTTTCCTACATGCTAGATACTATATGTAGAAGTAGGGTCTGAGGCGAAGTAAGACATTTGATCGATTTTAACAATATTTCCTTTATGAGGAAACATTATCATATAAAATACTGATGAAACAATAATAGTCATAGAATAAGACCAACTTCGACCCAGAAGAAGGTTGTAATCAAGAGGGGCATCAACAACCTCCACCTCAAGTGTTACAATTTTTCCTTCTACTTCTATAGGCAGATCCTAGAGTATTCCGAATGGGAGAAAACCTCTTCCATCAAAGGATTTATGGATGGTTGGTGATTGGTTGATTGTCGAAGAAACTAGAGTTTTCCAACAAGCTAAGGAGATAATGCATGTAGATGCTCCCTCATCAATTACAGTGCGAAAAACTCACCTTGATTTGAGTAATATTGGAATTTGAAAAGCCAATTGATGTGGGATTCTAGGTACAAAACTTTCGAAATCAAAGACAATTAGATTTGATTCTTGAGGATCAATCACTCCTCTAGCTAATAATAGTAATTTCCTCTGAGTTGGACAAGATTGCAGCAGCTTGAGGGCTGACATCACTGAAGGGGATATGGCCAAATCTTCAACAATATTGTAATTATGAGCAGCTCTCACATGTGGATTGAAAGCTTATTTTCGAAGTACACCTTTAGTAGATGATTTAATCACTAAATCAGGGTTAGGTTTCTCGATTTGTAGTGGTTAAGAAACCGAAGGAGTTGATGTTGGTGTTTTAATGGAGGATTCATTTTCTTTACGAGTTACAGGGCTCTATGATCCATAGTCTTGAGATCTTGTCACAACAATGACCTAGAACATCATGAGAATATATTTTGATGAATTGGAAGAAGATCTGATCATTTTTCTATCTTGAGATGGAAAAGGATCTTTTAAGACAGTAGGTGTGGATGAACCTTTGACAAATTTGGATACTTCAGCCCGATGTGGACAAGACTTTGGTGCAGTGATCCTCATCATAGATGAGACAAGGATAATGAGGTTTCCATTTTTAATCTAATGGTTTGAATTTTTTAGCTTTCTCTTTGGTAGAAGTTTTTTTTTTATTTTTACCCTTCCCCTTCTTCCTATTGCATGATGATTTAGATTTGGTTGTCGTTGATTCTATGACGTGAACCTTGGCAGAATTTTCTAGGGAAAGGTTTCCTTTAGGTGAATCTGGTAGAGTTATGATTGGAAAGGTAGATTTATATGATTTCTTGTTACTCTTTGTAATATTAATTTTACCAATTAAACCATATGCAAAATGCGAACCGGAAGGATTTGAAGTAAGTTGACCTGGACGTGGTAAATCAGGAACTTTTTCATACATAGTACCAGACTATGTGTAAACGAGGTCCAGGTACTGTGCTTGAGCTATGACCTGTTCTTCTGTTACATCACCTCCTTTAGCTAAATCTTCAATAATATTTGGAAGAATTGATTTAATAAAACATTCTTTCACAATTTGATCCGTAATGAAAACTTTCATTAAATTCCATCTACATCGCCATTTGTGTATGTGATCTGAAATATATGTAGATGTACTCTGTTTTAATGAAGTTAAAATTTTCACGCCATTGTCATAACAGACTGGTAGCTAAAATTTATTTAGGAAGGTTGTTTCTAAAGTGTTGAAATTATTATAAGATCCACTTGGTAACTCAATGTACCACTTTGCAGCTAAGCCAATCAATGTTCTCTGAAAAAATCTCAAACGGATGGAATCATTAATTAAGGAGTTGGATGCACACCACTGATGATAAGTCATCACATGATTTGAGGGGTCTTCTCATGATTTTCCTTCAAACTTTTGAATATCACTAGGAAACTTAGTGGGATTTTTCGGCCAAAACAAAAGATAATAAATCGAATCATTCGTTAATCCAGACAAGTCTGGTAAGTCTAAAGTTGAAATGAATGGTAACCAATGGTTAAGGTCTTTTTTTTCAAACTGATAACCTTGAGGAACAATACCAGTACTCATAGGAGGATATCTACGATAACCCGGGATAGCCTAAGCAGATGGGATTGGAATACCTCCAAGGTATCCAAGGTTAGTCATACCAAATTGAGGTTGATCTGGTATTTGATATGTATAAACAGGGTATGGTTGACTCTGGTAAATTGGATTTTGTCCCATCTGTCCATTGAAATTTCCCTTGAAATGGTTGACTCTAAACAAATTGACCTTGAAAGGTTTGACTCGTATAAGGTAGACTTGATTGAACCATAGTTGCACCAGGATTTCCTAAAAAGTTCTGAGGGGTAGAAGCAATTGTAGGTTCAGTTTGATGAGAAGTAATCTAAGGGATTGTCTATGTAACAGTTGGTGTTCTAGTTTGAAGGGTTGTAAGGACATGGGTTTGAGAAACTCCAGGGATAGGTGTACTCGGTTGTTGAATGGAAATTTGCACAACATATTGGATAGGAGTACTTGGAGTACTCGGACCAGCTTGCTAACTACTAGGCATAGATACTTGAGGAGTAATTTGAAGTGCACTCTGAAAGGTTGTTGGACTTGGGTATAAGAAAATTTTCTAGCTAACTAAGTAGGTTTTGTTAGTGTCAGTCTAGTCATACTACCATCAATGATCAAAATTTCTCTTTGCATTTTCATATTAGGAGTCCCATACGATAATTTTTCACCATTCTGCTAGGTCATGGATTCATTGATGGTAGTGGTCCTTCATCATTTTTCCCCTCATGTGAAACTTTCTGATTCTCCTCTCTACGGTATTTAGTCATGAGTTACTTTCAATTTGTGATTCATGTCAGCAGGTCATAGGATGGGTCTCATTAGGTTCTAGGATCTCACCATGGTCAAAATTAATGAGTCAAGTGTCAAATATTAGCAAGGTCATGCAGAAGTAAATAAAATCAAAGTCACAACACCTGGGAATATCAAAGGAATGTTTTATTCAGGTTGATGTAATTTTCACCTCAAAACTGTGTTTTAAGGTGAAAACCTAATACTTTTCCTTTATTATCATTTATTATGTAATTTTATGTCAGCATATGTAATAAGTCACACTTCAGAAGCTGCGATCTCCACAAAGTCACCATCCTGCTTTTCAGAGAAGTTTTCCCCATCATTTTCACTCCATAATCATGTTCTAAGCATGTCCATCAGAAATATCCCGGAAAGAGCTTTCCAACGGTATCTTACACTCTCAAAACTGACTCCTGGATTGAAATTTATGCCTAAGTGAATAAATTCCTCTATACCCTAACCCTTCCCCTTTTTCCCACATTTCACTAAACTTTATTTTATTAAAGTTTCATGTTTTCTTTATAAAACCCCCCTTTTTCCCCTCTGATTACCCAATCACAATGCAAAAGTTCCTTGACCCAAGAACTCCGATGCGATCAAACCACTTCCCCTCATGTCCCTTTAAAACTTTATAATAACGTTTTAAGGTTTGTTATTATAAAATCCCAATAAAACAAACCACTTCCCCTCCATACCTTTTAAACTCTATAATAAATTTTAAAGGTTTTATATTATAAAACCCCCGCCAATTCATTCCCTTCCCTTTCCTGATCACATTGCAACATTTAACATGGATTTCTGATTGACACTTTTGTTCACAAAAACTCCGATGCGATTGAGGGCTCTCGATTGTATGACTCTGATTGAACCCCACCCGATTAAATCCCAACCATTGATCTGATCAACGATCCGATAGCCCATACTCCATCGATCCATCGCAATCGGCGATTTCATAAAGTGTCACACCCACTGCCACTACGAAACGCCGATGCAATTGACCCCACCCAATTACACCTCTGTCGTCGATCTGTCCTTCCGATCGGATGGTGCACAAGCCATTGTGCCATCGCATCGGCATTTTCCATATGTGCTTGGCCTCCACTCCCTCCCTCACTTCCAATTCTGATTGACCTTCGGGCCCACCACATAAACTTCCACCCATTCATAATAAAAGGGCCTTCCCCTTTGTAAAAAATAAAATTTTGTTTTATTTTGTTTATATAAAGAATTCCCCCATCGCCTCTCCCCAATCGCATCAACGAAGTTTTATTGTGTAATACGCCCACTCCAATTCCCCGATTCCGATTTTGATTGCAATTGCACTACACCCCGGTCCCACCTTAAAAGCCCTCTGCCCTTTCAATGAAAATCATCCTTTCCCTTTGTAAAAGCGCTCAACTTATTTTTATTTTATTCTAAAGGGATCTCCCATTAATCCTTTGGCTTATGCATTGACCCCATCACATTTACTCAAATCGCATCGGAATTTTCTTGTGCCTGTTACCAAAAATATTCACCCCTCTCCCACTCCAACCCTCATTGCGATTACACTATCGGACCTCTCCATTTTATTACCCAATCGCATCGAGATGTTTATGCCCTGTTCCCATATCCCTATTCCTCCCCTCCGATTGCGATTGAGATTGCGATTTGGGCCCCACCTCCTTTCCCATTGCTCCTTCCATTCAAAAAATGGGTTTTTCCCTTCACTAAAGGCATCATTTTATTTTTATAATTTCAAAGGCAATTTTCTTCAAAGTCATTTTTCTTCAAAGAAATAATTGAAAGAAATAGTCAAAGGGCCGAGAGCTATTATGAGACAGAGATTTCTACAACAGCAGAAAAAACAGGCATCTACTCTTCAAATTGCCTATTTTTCATTCAACAACGTAACAGTGAATCTGCTAAAGTAGTCAAATGTAATATTGTTCCTTCTTTTAGGCAGATTGTTGGTTCTCTTTCCTATGTTCGGATTTCAAATCCTTTTTCTGTGGATCTATTTCCCACATTTCAGTCTATTTAATGTAATTTCGAATCATTTGTAAAGCAATATGTAACTCAGAATAAGGGGAATAGTGTGGAAAATCAAGGAGGATGCTCTGTGCTCCATTGTAACAGTTTTGGACAGGGAATTAATAAGATATGCAGCTCTGATTTGTGGGATCCATGTGGTATGAATTTTAGCATTTTTTCTCTCCTTTTTTTTCATATGTAAATTGTTATGTTCACCATTCATTCATAAACATCCCTAGTTGAATGTTTTCAAGATATATAGGTAGAATCCATTTTTAATGCTCTGCCTTGGGAAATCATTCAATATTCTATGTTTTTTTCTTCTGTTTGAAAAGGATCCATTTCTTGTGCCCTTTTCAGCTCCTCATCAGTCTATCCATCCCATCATTATTTAAATTTAATTGCTAAAATTTCCTGCCTACCTTGCCCCATGAAATACCGTGTATCCTTGATTTAATTCCCCAATTTCAAACTATCCCATTTGTTCCATACATCCCTGAAAAAATCATTGATTAAAACATTTTCCATTTTTATACCCAGCCTAATATTAGTTCATAATTGTACTTTGTTGAATATCTTTTTACGAAGAGAGCCCTCTCCTAACCTTGTAGGGCTAGCTACAAGGCTGAGCGTGGTTTAGATGTTACCTTGATTTGCCTTTTTTCAGCCTGAGGTTCAAATTAGGTGCTAACATTTTTGGCGACTCCACTGGGGAGTTTTGTAACACAAAGATTGATCAACCCAGTAATATTTTCCTTGTAAATTCCTGGACTCTGGATAATGATGTTCAGAGTTTGCTAGGCTGAGATAAAATTTTGTAAAGTAGAAGTTTGACCATAGTGGCTTCAAGAAGATACACAAGGGCCAATCCAGATCCAAATCCTCCCCCTGTGTTTGAGAATCCTAATCTTATCCCAAGAATAGTCAGAAGACAAGAAGGAACACTAAGTCCTAGACCTATCTTCAGGTCCCATACTTGGCCCAGTGATCCAGGTGGATATTGGTGGTCACCCGCCTATTCCACTTGGGGCTCCACCATTGTCTATTTCAGTTTTTCAGTTTCGGCACAATTTACTATTTTTAGCAGTTTTTCGGGTCCTAAACTTCCGGAGCCGTTTTGAGGCCCTAAACGACGTTTTTTGGGAAAACGGAGGGCAACATGGGTCCATGGACCGATGTTGCCCATTCCAAATTTGTATTCCTCGGATAGATCTTTCTAACGAGGTATGGTACGCGTCAAACGGAGATCGTATGCCAAAGTTACGCCCCTGGAAAGTTGAAACACCAATTTACCCAAACGGGGCCCATAGTTTTGGCGCTTCATCTCCTAGGGTTAGGGTTTTGGCTGTTTAGGATTTCCCATTGTTTCAAAATGATAAATAGGCCCTCGAGCCTCATTGTAACACAGTTCAGAGGCCTGTAGCCGCCACATCTCTTCTCAGAGATAGCTACCAGTGCCCTAGCTAGTTTTATTTCCATTCTGTCTGTAAGCAAATTTCAGTTCTTTGATATTAATGAAATGAAGTGTTATTTCAGCTGCATCTCTGTATTTATGGTTATATGTTTATTCTGTTGCGTTCCTGCATAAATCCGGATCAGTGGTATCAGAGCGGTCTGCTTTTTCTCGATCCTTCTTTGCATGTCCCCAACGAGGTCGGTGTATAAGGAGCTAGGGCTCGATCTGGTGGAACCTTTGCAAGATCAGCCTCGCAAACCTCGACGGACGCCCATGGGGGACGAAAAGAAAGATGAGGGAGCAGGAGATCCTATCAAAATATTGCTCTAGGAGGCCCTCGAAAAACAAAGGAACGCGATGATGGATAACTTTGCTCAGATCCTTCAACGGCTGCCCACCGGCGGCGCATCTGCATCCAGTAGCCACTCTGGAGTTGCGACTCCCTTTAAGGTACAAGTAAATTTTTACATTCCCATATTTGAGGGTCAAATAGACGCAGATGCCGTAGATAGATGGTTGAATCTATTAGAAGGATATTTCTCTGTTCATGACTTTTCAGACCGGGAGAAGATTATTTTTGCACTCCTCAAATCTACCCCCCATGTTAAGGACTGGTGGGAAACCTACTGTGAGAACAAGGACCAGACAGAACCCTCTCTGTTCTCGGCCGTACCAACTTGGAATTCTTTCCGAGACGCCGTCAAGGAACAGTACTATCCCGTGGGGAGCTATGAGGACAAGCACATACAATGGACCACGCTGCGACAACAAAGGGATCAAGATGTGCATGAGCTGACGAATCTGTTCCATACCCTGCGCACAAAGTTGGGTATCAAAGATTCAGAGAAACATCTGGTGCTAAAGTATCGCAGTTGTCTGCACAGATACATTCAGGAGGAAATGGAGTTCCTCGACATCTCCTCACTTGGTACGGAATACCGGTATGCTGCCAAGATTGAGCAGAAATTCAAGCAGAAGAAGCGAGACTTTGGATCTGCGAATCAAAAGCAAGGGAAAGGTGCTTCCAAACCGCAGAAAAAAGGACCGAGCCAAGGCATGGTGGCTAAAGAAAACTCATCGAAGCCACAAGAAAAGAACAGCACCGCAAAGCCAAAGAAGGACACGGGAAAGTGGTGTGAGTTCCATAAGAGCTCCACTCACAACACAAGTGAGTGTCGGGCCAAGCAGTCGCTAGTGGCCGAGATGAGGGCTTCTGAGTCAGATGCATGCTCTGACTCCGAATCAGAACCTGAAAAGGGGAATGAAAAAGGGAACAGATTATTGATGCGGAGCCCAACGCCACTGTTGCCACTACAAAGGTCCAGGAGGAGGAACCGGAAGATCCAGAGGAGGAGGAACGTCTCTTCCACTCCCAGATGTGGGTAAAGGGCTCCCCTGTACAGTTCATTGTCGACAATGGGAGCCAAAAGAACCTCATTTCAGCGGACACCGTGAAGCGGTTGGGCTTGCCGACCACAGCTCACCCACATCCATACACCATCGGGTGGCTTCACCAAGGACGAGATCTCCGCGTCAGCCAGCAGTGCCGCCTTCCCTATAGCATCAAGCCCTTCACGGATGAGGTATTATGTGACGTTGCTCCTATTGATGTTTCCGATGTATTATTAGGACAACCATACTTGTGGAAGCATCATGCTGTGTATGAGTCTCAACCTCGTGCTGTTATTATTACTTTGGGAAATAAGTTGTACAGGATACCAGAGGTACCACCTCCTACGACTATCTCTTTGGTTACTGCAAAACAATGTAGTAAGCTCATTTCCCAAACTAGGAAATTTGTTTTCCTGATGATCCGCCCCCAGGGCAAGAAGAAGACTGTGGACACGACCTCCAGACAGGGCCCCTCTGCACGACAACAACAAATGGATAAGGTCGTGGAGGAGTACGGGGACATCTTCACCTCACCCACAGGGGTTCCTCTGCACTGCCAGGTCAAGCACCCGATTGATCTGACCCCAGGTGCGCCGCTGCCCAATGGACCGATCTATCGACGCTCTGTTCTGGAAAATGATGAAATCAAGAGGCAGATTCAGGAGCTGTTGCAGAAAGGTCACATCAGACCAAGTTCATCACCCCGTGGGAGCCCGATCGTGTTGGTACAGAAGAAGGATGGGACGTGGAGACTCTGTATTGACTATCGGGCGCTGAACAAGATCACTGTCCGGAATAGGTACCCAATCCCACTGATTGATGACCTTCTGGACCAACTCAAAGGTGCAAAATATTTCAGCAAGATCGACCTGAAGTCTGGGTATCACCAGGTACCAATTGAACCCTCCGATGTGTGGAAGACTGCCTTCAAAGCCAAGGAAGGCTTTTTCGAATGGCTGGTCATGCCTTTTGGGTTGACGAATGCTCCCGCCACCTTCATGAGGATGATGGATGACATCTTGCGGCCATTCACCAACTCATTTGTAGTGGTGTACTTGGATGACATTCTGATCTTCAGCCAGACTTGGGAAGAGCACCTTCACCACATCCAACAAGTCCTCCAAACACTACGGCAACACAAGTTGTGTGCCAATTTGGAGAAGTGCACTTTTGGCATGACCCAAGTTCAATATCTGGGATACATTATTGATGAAAGGGGGGTGCATGTGGATCCAGCCAAGATTCAAGTCATTCGGGATTGGCCAGCCCCAACCACTATAACAGAGCTTCGCAGCTTTCTGGGTCTTGCTAATTTCTATCGAAGGTTCGTGTTGGGATTCTCTCATATCACTTGGCCCTTGAGTCAAGTCACCAAGGGAGGAGCGAGAGAAAAAAATTTTTGGTCGGAACCTCAACAGAAGGCGTTCACAGAACTGAAAAACCGCCTCTGTTCTGCCCCAGTGCTCACTTTACCAGACTTGCAACATCCATTTGAGATCGAGACAGATGCCTTTGACTATGCTATTGGGGCAGTTCTTACTCAACAGGGACATCCAGTGGCATTTCACAGTGAGACATTGTTTGACACAGTTCGCAAGTACCCCACATATGACAAAGAAATGTACTCCATTGTGCAAGCTTGTTGACAATGGAAGCATTACATTTTGGGGAAGGAAACAATCATCCACACAGACCACAAGCCCTTGCAGTTCATACAGACACAAGGGAAGTTGCAGAATGATCGCCATCAGAAGTGGTCCACATATCTGCAACAGTTTCATTTGAACATCAAGTACAAGAAGGGTAGCACCAATAATGTTGCAGACTGCCTCAACCGACCACCGATCGTGGCACTCACCACCGTGCTCAACTCTTGTGGGCACGAGACTTCTGATTGGCCGCTTCTCTATGAGAGTGACCCAGAATTCGGCCACACTTACAAGGCACTCTTTGGGGGTACGCAAGTTCCAAATTTTCACCTCCAAGATGCACTTTTATGTCACATGGGACACCTTTGTGTTCCTTCAAGCGAGCGTGCCAAGATGATATGGGAAGCACACTACAGTCGAGTCGCTGGGCATTTCGGGGTCGAGAAAACAGTAGCAATACTACATAAGTATTTCTATTGGCCGAACCTTCGAAAGGATGTCGAGAAGCACATCAGATCCTGCACTGCTTATGCCATTGCCAAACCGACCATCAAGAAGCAAGGCCTATATACTCCTCTACCTACCCCTAGTCGACCTTGGGAATCCATCTCCATGGATTACATGTCGGGCCTACCTTCTACTAAGAAGGGAAATGACTGTGTTTTTGTGGTCGTCGACAGATTCTCGAAGATGGCCATTATGGCGGCCTGCAAGAAGAATATCACAGCAGAAGCCACTGCTAAACTTTTCTTTGAACGAGTGTGGGTGCACTTTGGGATCCCACAGTCTATCATATCAGATCGGGATAGCAGGTTCCTCAGCACATTTTGGTCCAGCCTCTGGTCGATGTTGGATACCAAGCTCACCAATTCCACAGCTTTCCATCCCCAAACAGATGGCCAGACAGAGGTCGTCAACATAATGATTGTACACATTCTGCGCATGTACAATTCAAAGCATCCACGCACATGGGACGAGAGCCTCCCTTATGTACAACATAGTTATAATCGGGCTCTCCACAGTTCAATCGGCCATAGCCCCTTTCAGGTGGGCTTGGGATTCCAGCCACTATGCCCCATTGACGTAGCCATGCCATTTGCAGCTGCTCAGGCCAATTCAACTCATGTCCAGTCTGAAGTTGACAAAGCCAGTAGCTTCATCGAGCGCATTCAACACATCCGCCAACATGTTCATGATATATTGGACAGAGCCAATGCCAAGTACAAGCAACGCCATGATCAACACCGGGTGCCACACAACTTCCAGGTGGGTGACAAAGTATGGCTACATTTGCAGAAGGAGCGCCTCACTGGACCCCACCGCAAGCTTCGCCCGCTCCGATACGAGCCATACACCATCACCAAGGCTGTAGGGAACAATGCATTCGAGCTCAGTATTCCACCATTCCTTGGTCTGCACCCAGTCTTCAATGTGGATCGCCTTCGTCCTTACTTCCCACCTCTACTGGACACCTCGGACATTGCAGAACAACTCACACCAACTGAGTTAAATCCAGACTGCATGGAATAGGCCACCACAGATTGCATCATGGACATGCAAATCAAGAACACTCGTCAGCAGCAGATCCAACTATATCGGGTTGTCAAAGCTGGCCAACTCCTGCACCAAGGAAAGTGGTTCACCAGGGACCAAGTTCAGCAGAAATTTCCTCATCTCATGGAGGAACTTAACGCAATGGGGACCATTGCTTCCTAAGGGGGGAGGAATGATCCAGGTGGATATTTGTGGTCACCCGCCTATTCCACTTGGGGCTCCACCATTGTCTATTTCAGTTTTTCAGTTTCGGCACAGTTTACTATTTTTAGCAGTTTACTATTTTTAGCAGTTTTTCGGGTCCTAAACTTCCGGAGCCGTTTTGAGGCCCTAAACGACGTTTTTTGGGAAAACGAAGGACCGATGTTGCTCGTTCCAAATTTGTAGTCCTCGGATAGATCTTTTTAACGAGGTATGGTACGCGTCAAACGGAGATCGTATGCCAAAGTTACGCCCTTGGGAAGTTGAAACACCAATTTACCCAAACGGGGCCCATAGTTTTGGCGCTTCATCTCCTAGGGTTAGGGTTTTGGCTGTTTAGGATTTCCCATTGTTTCTAAATAATAAATAAGCCCTCGAGCCTCATTGTAACTCAGTTCAGAGGCCTGTAGCCGCCACATCTCTTCTCAGAGATAGCTACCAGCGCCCTAGCTAGTTTTATTTCCATTCTGTCTGTAAGCAAATTTCAGTTCTTTGATATTAATGAAATGAAGTGTTATTTCCACTGCATCTTTGTATTTATGGTTATATGTTTATTCTGTTGCGTTCTTGCATAAATCCGGATCACCCAGTGAGCGGTTGTTTGTAGAAGATCTTTCTTTTGATGAGAGTATTGAGCTTTCTTTGTTTAGAAGTAAGTCTGAAACTACACTTGATGATATAGTTTTAGATCCAGAATTTCTTGTAGATATTGAAGTTCAAAGGGAAAATTCTTCAATTGATGATTACATTTTGAATTCCCCTCAGTCATATATCACTGTAACTAATATCCCTGAGCCTTTAGAGTCATCAGGAACAACATTTCCTCCTCCTAATTCATCAGCATTCCCACCAGTCAATTCTGAGCTTTCATCTCCTCCATCAACGCCTCCCTTAAAATCTAGTAGCACAAACACTATTGTAAATCCCCCTCGAGCCATGGCTGCCTGATATGCACCCGTAGTTTTACCTCATGTTTTGAATGATATGCCTGCTGATTATCAAAGTAAAATTCCTATCTTTGATGCCACTCAAAGCATCATAGCCCAACATCATGTTGATAAAATGAATGAATTTTTTGATCTTCATGAGGTAGAGGCAGAGAATGTAACCACAAGACTATTTTTCCAAAGCTTTGGAGGTGAAGTTAGAAAGTGGTTCAGAGCCTTACTAGCAGGCTCTATCTGCACTTAGCAGGAGTTACATACGCAATTCTTAGACCGGTGGGAGGTAAAGAAAAACCCACTCCAAATTTTGTCTGAATATGAGAATATTAAAAGAAATGTGGGTGAAACTGTACAGGATTATTGTCTAAGATTTAATGTTGTATATAATGCTATTCTGGGTAACCTGAAACCTCCTGTGGGATTAGACTTACTTAAGTTTCCAGATGGTTTCGATGCTGATATGGCATATCAGCTGCGAGAAAGAGATCCCACTATGCTTGAAGATATGCAGAAGATAGTTGTAACTGTAGAAGCGAATCTGCTAGCCAAAAGAGCGCGGACTAGAGCTAAAAAAAGAGTTACTGTGAAAGAAGAATCCTCTTCTTCAGATAGTAAGATGGATACTTTGATCCGAATAGTCGAAAATATGGTTGATCGGCTGACAATTTCAGATAGACCTAAACCTTAAATAACAAATCTGAATTTCAGAGGATAGCAGCCGCAATTCATAATTAAGCAGAGAGAACAGAGAACACAGGACCAAGCAGCACCACAACATAGATCAGGACTCCATTGCAGCAGAATTACATTTAGGGAACGAAGATGGATGATGATGATCCTTTGATTGAAGCCAATCATTTTTTCACTGCAGATGGTGCACCAATCTTTCTTACTGAAGATGAAGAATATACAACGATTTCAGATGTTAAAAAAGATGAAGATTTTGTTTTGGCCAATGATGCAGTATTAGAAGAAGAATCTGATGATTTCCAAAGAGGGTACATGAATGATTTATCGGCCCAACAAAAGAAATATTCTTTGAGGAATAGAGATGTCCCCATTAGTACCATTCAGAAGAGAAAAGAGCTCCAAATGAAGAACGATACACAGAAGAAAGGGAAAGAGCCAGTCGATCCTTCCTCCAGCAAAACACCTTCAACGATTAATATAGCAAATGAGAAGAACCAGCAGAGCACAGCAAAGGAGCAAGTAGAGAAGAAATATCCTCCCATTAAAGAGGTAGAAAAAGCTCCTTCTTTTAATTTAGAAAATGAAATTTCTAATCTGAAAGTGTCCATGTCCTTGACCGAGTTGGTAAAAAATAGCACTTATAAAAGTCAAGTGTCTATAATTTTGCAAATAGACTCTGTATCTGATATGGTGAATGTAGAAGATGACTACCTTGAACTCATTTTTGGTCCAGCCATCGAAGATCGATCTGAAGAAAGTGAAGTCCCTCCCTTTTCCCTGAGTCTTAGATTACATGAGTTCATCTTGCATAATGCTATGCTGGACTCCGAAGCCTCACATAATTTGATGCCCAAAGCCATTATGGAGAAATTAGGACTTGATATTACTCGTAAATACCATGATTTGTATCCTTTTGACTCTGTTAGGGTCCATTTTATTGGTCTTATCAAAGACTTGGTAGTGTCTTTAGATCAAATCCCAGCCAAGAATGTTTTGCTGGATGTAGTTGTTGTCGATGTTCCACCTGGTTTGGAATGATTCTATCCAGGTCTTGGGGTGCGAAACTTAAAGGAACCATGTAGCTTGACTTCTCTTATGCCACCATCCCTGTGTTTGGCCAGTTAATAAAACTATATAGGGAGAAGAAAATGAAATATATGATCACTAGCAAAGAGAAGCTAGTAAATCATCCCATTAATGCAGTTCACACAGATTTAGATTCCTTTGTATTATATTCATATGGGGGTTTGAATGATGAAAATGTTCAATTGGTACAAGTAGATGAGATACCTGAGATTTCAGAAAATTTTAGGGAAGCCCTCAAATGGGAAAAAGATAAAGTAGCAAGCACTTTTGAGCCTCCTGCCTGCCAACAGCAAAAAGAAAGTGAACAGAAAAAAGATGCAGAAATTAGTCAAGGTAAAGAAGAGAAAGAAGCAAAGTTTCAGCATCTACAAGAAGAAGAAGAAGAAGGCCTTTGGAGCATGGATTTTGATGGAGCTATTGGTAAGGATGGAGTTGGTATTGGAATATGGATTCAGAGCCCTATTTTCCAACCTGAAAAGGTTCCTAGTAATGTTAGAGTATGTGCTTATAAGTTGGCTTTTGACTGCTCTAACAATGAAGCAGATTATGAAGCTTTGATTGCAGGTTTGAAATTTTTGAAGAAGTTAAATGCAAAAAGGATTTTTGTATATGGATATTCAGAGCTGATAATCAAACAGGTCAAAGGAGAATACCAAGCTAAGCATCCGCGATTGAGGCTTACAGAAATGCAGTCCTGGACATATTAAAGACATTCCATGAGTACACTTTGATAGCAATACCCAGGATGTAGAACATTATTGCTGATTCTCTTGCCACTATTACAAGCAATTTGAAGATTTTGATGAACTCCAGCAATAAGTTTGATATTTATGTCAAACATAGGCCTTCTGTTCCGGACAATTTAAGGTATTGGAAATTTTTTTGGGATGACAATGAGATCAACGCCTTTTTGCAGAGTGATGGGAAATTCAAGGATACTCCAATAGAAGGTGAGTATGAGATTGATTATCAAGAAATGGAAGAAAATCAGATGGACATATTGCAGCTAAAGGATAATTTAATTCCTAGAGGTCTTATACCTTTAGAGGACCTTTTTGATCATGATGATGTTGCAAAGAAGCCAAGCTTGGTGCCTACTGAGAAAGGAGTTGAAGATGTGAACCTTGGAAAAACAGACATGCCCAAGTTTCTGAAGTTGTCAAAGGCATTGTCCCCTAAGGTAAAGGAGCAGTATGTTAAATTTCTTTCTGAGTTTTCTGATGTGTTTGCATGGGATTATTCGGACTTGAAGGTGTATGAAAAGAACATAATCCAGCATACTATTCCCATCAAGCCGGATCAGAAGCCATTTAGACAGAAGCTAAGAAGAATCAATCCGAAGCTACTGCCATCCATTGAAAAAGAGGTAAATAGATTGTACAAAGCTGGTATCATAGTCCTAATTAGATTCTCTAAATAGCTTTCAAATTTGGTTCCGGTACGTAAGAAGACAGGAGAGATAAGGTTGTGCATAGATTTTTGGAATTTGAATAAAGCATCCTTAAAGGATAATTATCCACTTCCGAATATGGACCATATTCTGCAGAGAGTAGTTGGAGCATCTAGGATGTCACTACTTGATGGCTACTCAAGCTAAAACCAGATCTTGGTGCATGAGAAAAACCAAGACAAAACTTCTTTCACAACACCCTGGGGAATCTTCCAAGTATGCCAAAATGCCATTCAGACTGAAGAACGCTGGAGCCACTTTCCAGCGAGCAATGGGCATTGCTTTTCCCAATGAAAAAGATATTTTTCTTGTTGTTTATTTGGATGATCAGACAGTGTTTTCTAGTTCTGATGATGAACATTTGCACCATTTGAGGGTTGTTTTTCAACGATGCAGAAAGTTTGGGTTTTTTCTCAATCCAAAGAAGAGACTCTTTGCCATGGATGAAGGCAAGTTGCTGGGGAATATCATCTCTAAATATGCTATCCACATTGATCCATGTAGAGTGGAGGAAATTTAGCACATTGACCTTCCACGGAACAAAAAGGAGATTCAAACATTCAATGGTAAGATGAATTTCTTGCGCAGATTTATACCCAATTTGGCTGAACATTTAAGAGAAATCATTAACATGTTGAAGAAATATAGCGCTGTCAAATGGAGTGAGGAGGCTATCAAGTCATTTAATCTGGTAAAGTTTGCTTTATCCAATGCCCCAGTCTTGATTAGTCTCTACTATACTCAAGATTTTATTATTTTTTCATTTGCATCAGAGCATACTATGGCTGCGGTTTTAATGCAAAAGAGAGATCAGATTGAAAAGCCAATTTCCTTTTTCAGTAGGACTATTAGAGATGTTGCCTTGAGGTATAATATTATTGAAAAAAAAGCATTGGCCCTTATAAAGGCATTGAAGGATTTTAGGGTCTATATTCTACATTCACATACTATAGCATATGTTCCTAATGTAGCAGTAAAGGATGTCCTGATGCAAACTGATATAGAAGGTCGAAGAGGTAAGTGGATAGAAGCTATGTTGGAGTATGATTTGGAGATCAAGCCTACAAATTTGATCAAAGGACAAGTCTTGGAAAAGCTCATGGCCCAATAAAATCTGCGTGCCTTGAATATAAATCTCATAACAGTAATATCAGAGGATGAAGATGAAGGTTTTCTTGTTCCAATTTCAGACATTTTTCTACAATCCCCATGGTATTCATATATTTTTTATGTTCTTCAGCATCTTTCACCTCCTCTAGGAATGTCTAAGAGTAAAGGTCGATCACTGAAACTTAAATCTGCTAAATACGATATTTTGAATAGTGCTCTGTATTGGAAAGATCCGTGAGGTATTCTGCTCAATTGTTTGGTTGAAGAAGAGGCTTAGAAGGTAATGCATGATTTCCACAAAGGTGATTGTGGTGGTCATTTGTTTTGGAAAACTACAGCTAACAAGGTATTGAGAGCAGGATATTATTGGCCCACGTTATTTTCAGATTTGTATAAAATAGTGATGAGTTGTCATGAATGTCAAATTTTCCAAGTGAAGAAGAAATTGCTTCCTCTTCATTTGAAACCAGTTTCAGTAAACACTCCCTTTCATTAGTGGGGACTCGATTTCATTGGATAAATCCATCCTGCATCATCAACACCGCATTGATGGATCTTGACAGGTACAGATTATTTCACTAAATGGATCGAGGCCGTCCCATCAAGGCAAGCTACAGATACGTTAATTATTCAATTCCTAGAATCGAATATTTTATCTTGTTTTGGTCACGCCAAAATTCGAGGTAACAAAGAACACAGGAAATAATAAAATCAAAGTGAAGATGGGTGGAGTTCTCGTAATGCATGTCATAATATTAGGGCCGGGTCATTCAACGTCGTACTTATCCACATACATGGCAAATAAATTTTTCAGACCATCGAAAAAATCTTTGATTAACATAATCAAGAAAATGATGGAGGCAAAAAAAATAAACTGGCATCGAAAGCTCATCAATGCATTGTGGGCAGACAGAGTTAGTAGCAAGAAATCCATAGGTATGTCACCTTTGGAATTGGTTTATGGTACTGATGTTGTCTTTCCTACATCACTGAATGGTGATACTCACTATGAGATTATTAAAAATAGTTGCTGAAGAAGATGATATCATGGAGAATGGTTAGACCATGTCCAATTTTCAAAGAACAAGAGAGGAAGTGTCACAGAACACTTTTCAGTTGCAAGAGAAGATAAAGAAGATCTATGACTGAAAGACCAAAGCAGAGAAGTTTTATTTGGAGGATGTGGTGTTGAGATGGGATTCAAGAAATGCGGACAAAGGTAAGCATGATAAGTTCAACAACCTGTGGAAAGGACCATACAGGATTTTAGCATATAGGGGACATAATGCTTTCTTGTTGTCAGATATGGATGGCCAAGATTGCCCTAGAGGAGCAGTGAATGGTAGGCTTTTGAAGCACTACCATTGTTGAAGATAATGGATCAGAAAATATGTCACCATCATTGTATATACCATGTTATTTTTTTTCAGAGTTCAAGAACACAGTCATTGAAGTTTGGGGCCCAAGGTGAAGGCTATAAAATTTGAATGATATGTGTATGGTTTGGTTTTATTTCAGTTTTCAAGTCTTAGTCTTGAGTCAGAGTCAGTCTGCATTGTGTCAGTTCTTAGTATTTTTTATTCCATGCCCAATGGATAAGGCTACTTGGTCTATGGTGTTCTTGGCACCTCCAAGGAGCTACCATTCCCATTGGAGCCAATGTTAGTGTTAGTCTAGTCATACTACCATCAGTGATCAAAATTTCTCTTTGAATTTGCATATTAGGAGTCCCATACCATAAATTTTCACCATTCCACTAGGTCATGGATTCATTGATGGTAGTGGTCTTTCATCAGTTTTCCCCTCATGTGAAACTTGGTGATTTTCCTCTCTATGGTCTTTAGTCATGAGTTACTTTCACTTTGTGAGTCATTTCAGTAGGTCATAGGATGGGTCTCACTAGGTTCTAGGATCTCACCATGGTCAAAATTAATGAGTCAAGTGTCAATAAATATCATTAAGGTCATGAGGAAGTCAATAAACTCAAATTCATAGCACCTGGTAAGATATTGAGAGTAGGATATTATTGGCCCACGTTATTTTCAGATTTGTATAAAATAGTGATGAGTTGTCATGAATGTCAAATTTTCCAAGTGAAGAAGAAATTGCTTCCTCTTCCTTTGAAACCAGCTTCAGTAAACACTCCCTTTCATTAGTGGGGACTCGATTTCATTGGAGAAATCCATCCTGCATCATCAGCACCGCATTGATGGATCTTGACAGGTACAGATTATTTCACTAAATGGATCGAGGCCGTCCCAGCAAAGCAAGCTACAAATACGTTAATTATTCAATTCCTAGAATCAAATATTTTATCTCGTTTTGGCTGCCGTCACAAAATTATAACAAATAACGCAGAAGCATTAAAATCAAAGAATATGGTGGAGTTCTACGACAAATACAATATTGTGCTGGGTCATTCAACGGTGTACTATCCACAAGGCAACGACTTGGCATAATCATTGAACAAATCTTTGATTAACATAATCAAGAAAACGCTGGAGGCAAAAAAAATGAACTGCCATTGAAATCTCATCAATGCATTGTGGGCAGACAGAGTTAGCAGCAAGAAATCCATAGGTATGTCACCTTTGGAATTGGTTTATGGTACTGATGTTGTCTTTCCTACATCACTTACAGTTCCAGTCATGAGATTATTACAAGAAGTTGGCAGTGAAGAAGATGACAATCGGAGAAGAATCAAGCAGATGATCCACCTTCAGAAAACAAGAGAGGAAGTGTCACAGAACACTATTCAGTTGCAAGAGAAGATAAAGAAGATCTATGACTGAAAGACCAAAGGAGAGAAGTTTTAGTTGGATGATGTGGTGTTGAGATGGGATGCAAGAAATGAGGACAAAGGGAAGCATGGTAAGTTCAACAACCTGTGGAAAGGACCATACAGGATTTCAGCATACAGGGGACATAATGCTTTCTTGTTGTCAGAGATGGATGGCCAAGATTTCCCTAGAGGAGCAGTGAATGGTATGCTTTTGAAGCACTACCATTGTTGAAGATAATGGATCAGAAACTATGTCACCACCATTGTATATACCATGTTATTTTTGGTCAAAGTTCAAGTACACAGTCATTGAAGTTTGGGGCCCGAGGTGAAGGCTATAAAATTTGAATGATATGTGTATGGTTTGGTTTTATTTTATTTTTCAAGTCTTAGTCTTGAGTCAGAGTCAGTCTGCATTGTGTCAGTTCTTAGTATTTTTGATTCCATTCCCAATGGATAAGGCTACTTGGTCTATGGTGTTCTTGGCACCTCCAAGTAGCTACCATCCCCATTGGAGCCAATGTTAGTGTTAGTCTAGTCATGCTTCCATCAGTGATCAAAATTGCTCTTTGCATTTGCATATTAGGAGTCCCATACCATAAATTTTCACCATTCCACTAGGTCATGGATTCATTGATGGTAGTGGTCTTTCATCAGTTTTCCCCTCATGTGAAACTTGGTGATTTTCCTCTCTATGGTCTTTAGTCATGAGTTACTTTCACTTTGTGAGTCATTTCAGTAGGTCATAGGATGGGTCTCACTAGGTTCTAGGATCTCACCATGGTCAAAATTAATGAGTCAAGTGTCAATAAATATCAGCAAGGTCATGAGGAAGTCAATAAACTCAAAGTCATAGCACCTGGTAAGATCAAAGGAATGTTTTATTCAGCTTGATGTAATTTTCACCTCAAAACCATTTTTTAAGGTGAAAACATGATCCTTTTCCTTTATTATCATTTATTATGTAATTTTATGTCAGCATATGTAATAAGTCACACTTCAGAAGCTATGATCTCCACAAAGTCACCATCCTACTTTTCATAGAAGTTTTCCACAACATTTTTAGTCTAGAATCATGTTCTAAGCATGTCCATCAGAAAGAGCCCGGAAATAACTTTCCAACAGTATCTTACACTCTCAAAACTAACTCCTGGATTGAAATTTATGCCTAAGTGAATAAAGTCCTCTATACCCTAACCCTTCCCCTTTTTCCCACCTTTCCCTAAACTTTATTTTATTAAAGTTTTATGTTCTTTTTATAACACCCCCCTTTTTCCCCTTCTGATTACCCAATCGCAATGCAAAATTTCCTTGACCCAAGAACTCCAATGTGATCAAACCACTTCCCCTCATGTCCCTTTAAAACTTTATAATAACGTTTTAAGGTTTTTTATTATAAAATCCCGATAAAACAAACCACTTCCCCTCCATACCTTTTAAGCTCTATAATAAATTTTAAATTTTTTATATTATAAAATCCCCACCGATTCATTCCCTTCCCTTTTCTCATCGCATCGCAACATTTAACATGGCTCCCTTCTATTCACAAAAACTCCGAAGCGATTGAGGGCTCCCGATTGTATGACTTCGATTGAACCCCACCCGATTAAATCTCGACAATTGATCTGATCAACGATTTGACGGCCCATACTCCATCACTCCATCGCAATCGGCAAGTTCATAAACTGTCGCACCCACTCCCGCTGTGAAACGTTGATGCGATTCAACCCGCCCAATTACACCTCCACCATCAATCTGTCCTTTCGATCGTACGGCTCACAAGCCATCGTGCCATCGCATTGGCATTTTCCATATGCGCTTGGCATCTTCTCCCTCCCTCACTTCCGATTCTGATTGACCTTCGGGCCCACCACATAAACTTCCGCCCATTCATAATAAAAGGGCCTTCCCCTTTGTAAAAAATCAAATTTTGTTTTATTTTGTTTATATAAATAATTCCCCCATCGCCTCTCCCCAATCGCATCGACGAATTTTTATTGTGTAATACTCCCACCCCAATTCCCCGATTCCGATTCCGATTGCAATTGCACTACACCCCGGTCCCACCTTAAAAGCCCTCTGCCCTTTCAATGAAAATGATCCTTTCCCTTTGTAAAAGCACTCAACTTATTTTTCTTTTATTCTAAAGGGATATCCCATTACTCCTTTGTCTTATGCATTGACCCCATCGCATTTACTCCAATCGCATCGGAATTTTCTTGTGCCTGTTACCAAAAATATTCACCCCTCTCCCGCTCCGACCCTCATTGCGATTACACTATCGGACCTCTCCATTTTATTACCCAATCGCATCGGGATGTTTACGCCTTGTTCCCATATCCCTATTCCTCCCCTCCGATTGGGATTGAGATTGCGATTTGGGCCCCACCTCCTTTCCCTTTTCTCCTTCCATTCAAAAAATGGGTTTTTCCCTTCACTAAAGGCATCATTTTATTTTTATAATTTCAAAGGTAATTTTCTTCAAAGTCAATTTTCTTCAAAGAAATAATGGAAAGAAATAGTCAAAGGGCCGAGAGCTATTATGAGACAGAGATTTCTACAGTAGCAGAAAAAATAGGGATTTGCTCTTCAAATTGCCTATTTTTCATTCAACAACATAACAGTGAATCTGCCAAAGTGGTCAAATGTAATACTGTTCCTTCTTTTAGGCAGAATGTTGGTTCTCTTTCCTATGTTCGGATTTCAGCTCCTTTTTCTGTGGATCTATTTCCCACATTTCAGTCTATTTAATATAATTTAGAATCATTTGTAAAGAAATATGTAACTCAAAAGTAGGGGAATAGTGTGGAAAATCAAGGAGGACGCTCTGTGCTCCACTGTAAAAGTGTTGGATAGGGAATTAATAAGATATGCAGCTCTAATTTGTGGGATCCATGTGTTATGAATTTTAGCATTTGTTCTCTCCTTTTTTTTCATATGTAAATTGTTATGTTCACCATTCATTCATAAACATCTCTGGTTGAATGTTTTCAAGATAGATAGGTAGAATCCATTTTTAATGCTCTACCTTGGGAAATCATTCAATATTCTATGTTTTTTTCTTCTGTTTGAAAAGGATTCATTTCTTGTGCCCTTTTCAGTTCCTCATCAGTCTATCCATCCCATCATTATTTAAAATTAATTGCTAAAATTTCCTGCCTACCTTGCCCCATGAAATACCTTGTATCCTTGATTTAATTCCCCAGTTTCAAACTGTCCCATTTGTTCCATACATCCCTGAAAAGTTCATTCATTAAAACATTTTCCATTTTTATACCTAGCCTAATATCAACTCATAATTGTAATTTTTTGAATATATTTTTACGGAGAGAGCCCTCTCCTGACCTTGTAGGGCTAGCTACAAGGCTGAACGTGGTTTAGATGTTACCCTGATTTGCCTTTTTTCAACCTGAGGTTCAAATTAGGTGCTAATAGGTTGATTATAATGTACTTGTAAAATAGGTTGCAAAGATTGTTGATTCAAAAACAAATTCCACACAGTATTAACATCTAGGTAAAGATCTCCCATCAAAGACTCTGATGCATAAGGTTGACCATAACCAGTTTGAGGCATTGGAACATAAGTTTGATAATTATCGAAAAAATTTGATCCTATAATCGAGGGATAATTTCCAGAAAAAGGTTGTACTCGTTAAAATGATAGTTTCTCTTAATGAAACTATTGTCCTTGAAGAGGTAACTTCCCTTGAAGAGGTTTTTTCCCTTGGAGAGGCTATTTCCCTTGAAGAGGTTGCTGCCCTTGAAGATTTTTCTACCCTTGATGAGGCTGCTACCCTTGAAGAGTTTGCTGCCCTCAAAAAATTATATAGCCACCTTTAGAGCTAGCTTGAGGAATATTTTGGGAAAACATATAGACATGTTCCGTTGTCAAAGATTCGGTGGTAGATTCATAGAGACCAGTTGACTGTGTAAAAGTTTCAAAAGATGGAGATGCTCCTGATAAAGTGCCATAGAGCGAATGGTACCTAGCAGGAACCGATAGACCACCATACAAAAATGTTTCTGGTGACGAAGAAAACATAGATGACTTAGTAGACATGTTTGGTGAAGCCATGTAACTACCTCTCGTTTTATATTAAAAAGGTACGTGGTGTGGTGAATAATTGTAACTAGAATTATGCAAAAAGTTGGTAATTTAATTATACCAAGGATTTAGTCTAAAAGGAACGTAAGGGTAAATTTGTTCACTAAACCTTAGATCTAAAAATTCTTGACACGAAGGAATTGTGATCTCTTCTTCTGTGTCAAAAATCTCTTCAATACGAATAAGGCCAGCAGGGAAAATTTTAAGGATGGAAGTTTATCTTAAAGTTTAGAAACCTTGGCGAATCTTACTATTCCCCAATATGTAAATTGTAAAAATTTTGATGATATTTTAGTAAAAATAATTAGGTTTCTAGTTATTTTATATTAGTATATATAAAATTTTGGTGATTTTTAGGGTAAAATAATTTTATAATATAAAATTTGGGTGAATCAATTTTAAAAAAGATGGAAATTGGTGAATCTTTTTTTTGGAAAAAGCATGGAAAATTAGCCCACGTGCGAATATTAGCCCTTAAAATTTTCCCTGAAGGCTAGGAGGAAGATTCTCTGTAATAAGAAGCTTCACTCGAGGTGAATGAGGATGACCAGGAATCGGGCCTATGAAATCTAAAGGTGACTCAGATGAAGTAGATTCAGCTTAAGGTTCATATTTTTCGGGTTCAGTGAATTGAGTAACTGACAATTC
Source organism: Pinus albicaulis (assembly GCA_034641835.2). Taxonomy (NCBI): domain Eukaryota; kingdom Viridiplantae; phylum Streptophyta; class Pinopsida; order Pinales; family Pinaceae; genus Pinus; species Pinus albicaulis. Next base: position 648,834,998 of record CM076579.1, read on the forward strand.
ACCAGCAACAGATTCAACTATAACTACTTCGGAAATTTTCGGTTGTTCTTGATATTTTTCAATTATCTGAGGTTGATTAACTTTGAAATTGAGATGTATTACAATGGATGTTTCTCCTTTTTCAGTAGACTCGGTTCCTGATTGTTTAATTCTTTCAGTTTTAATTTTTTCCAATTGACTGGGTTTATAGTCAGGGGGTTCCCTTGCATTCTATGTGAATGTATCAGTAATTCAGTCATGGTTAGTATTGTAACAAATGAAATCAAAAAATTTCAGAAGAATACACCTAAGGTCACTAAAAAAAAAATCAAGCAAATGAACACGTGCCTACAAAATCTAAGAGACAAACCACACACAAACAACATGTTTCCACAATAAATTCGCTAGTTGGTGATGAAATCCAACATCATGAAAATTAATGTAGAAAACTGGTGGTTGGAACATTTACCCTGACAACCTTCTTAATGAAACAGTCTGGTGCAAGTACCTCCACTGTGCCATCTTGAAGTGAAGAGTACCCTCTAGAAAGTCCAAGTGAGTCTAGCCAACGTTTACTCCAGGTAAAGTGGAACCTTCCCTCCACCGTCACCTTGGGAATAATCCTAAAGATTATGGTCACTAAGGTCACCAATTGAGACAATTTCACCTAGGGGAATAGTATTACAATCTGATATACACACAAGGGCAGAGTATCAAGCTCAATCTCCTTGAAATATCCTCGACATGGTAAATGCGAGGTTTGCTAACAAGTAACCCCAAGCTCCTTGAAAATGGTTAATCCAAGGTTTATTGTTTATATGACATGCATGTCTTCTATCTTCACCAATGAAGTAGGTACGATTACCTCACAGGGTCCAACATGACCTCGTGCTTGACTCTTTTAAGAAGAGCTTCCTAGAGTACAAATGAAACAATTGGATTTCCCTACGGCAAGATGTTGCTTGTTTGTTTTAACTACTTTGGAATGTTTATTACAACCTATTCCAAAACACTAACCTAAGCTAAATTGGTGGAATGAGCCCTAGAAGATGTAAAAAATGTCTAGATTGGTTTTATTAAGCGTTTGTAATATTCCCAATTAGGAAAGTCGACAATATAGAACACATAATTGAAATATTCAAAAAATTATAATGAAAAAGTCATGAAAATCCCATGGATCCATTAGTTTATGTATTACAGCAACAAAATATACAATGTGATGTAAAACAAATCATTCAAACTTAGGCAAACAAGTCTCCCAAGCTCAGAAACACTAAAATTCTAAGAATGCTGCAACATAGAAATTCTGAAGCATATGAAAGTGTATTCTAGTGAGGATTACTACTACAGAAATAGAGAAACAAATGGATCTACTGAGATATTACTCAAAGGAGCTGAAAAATGGAGAACTAGTCTCTTCTACACAATCCCAAGATAACCTGATAAGGGTTTCTTGAAAGGCATAAGTTATAAAAAGTATAAACTATAGATATATGGTTGAATCACACTATATTACTAAATATATGCATGAATATAGATGAAATGACAAATAAATGGCTATAACTTCTCCTCCCTATCATTCTAGGTGAAAGGCTACTCCTTTCACTGGGAAACTAGCTCATAAACAGGGCTTTTCAACCCTCCACTACAACACCATGAAAAATAACATAGTTCCTCAAGGAGATTGCATTGTGGCTGAAGGTCAATGCTTGGCCCAATTCCATATGGTGGAAATAAATCTCAAAATACCCTTCTTATATGTACTTCTCAAGTCCTCCAATATAGAGTGTGGAATTCCCGCATGATAATACCCTTGTACTAAACAATACAACAAACTCAACTAAACAACTGAAGTATGCAATAAGTCATAAGACTCAAACACAAAAAATATTTTGAATGTATCATATGGCTATCATCCCCTCCATTATATACTTGATGATCTTCCTCACCATTGACCCAAATCATTTATGAGGTTACTTCCATGCAAAGACTCCTCCTCCAAAACTACGTTGTCCCCACTAGCTCCACTCTCTTATTTGGCATCGTTGTTGATTTGGTCAACCTTGACTTAGTCTACATGCATTTCCCCCTTTCACACCCAAGGTGTATTTATTTTGACTGTCTAAACTGATCCACATTCACACTGGAAGTGATTTATTCCTACTAGAGATATTTAAGGGTCTCCCTACCCCACTTATTCATCTAAACTATGAATAGAGGCAACATATAATATTCCAACTAGCTAAAAGATAATTGGGAATATTACAGTCCTCCCCTCTCAAATGTTTCTTGTCTTCAAGCAACAGTAAATAAGGATGCTGCAAAATCTTCTCTCCTTCCCAAGTGGCATCCTCATCAAGTAGATTCCTCCATCGAATTAGATATGTTTAATCACCCTGCTCCTTAGCTGCCTCTCTTGGGTATCCAAAATATCCTCTGGTTGCAAAATAAAATGGCCCTGATCATAAATAGGTGGGAGGTCCAAGGTAGCAACCACATGTTTCCCGATGGCCTTTTTGAGGCATGAGACATAAAAAATGTTATGGATTTTGTTCCCAATAGGAAGCTCTAACTCATATGCTACTTCACCAACACGATGGATCACCCTATATGGCCCATAGAACCAAGGTTTGAGCTTCTCAGCCCCTTTCTCATTAAGTGTAAGAATTTCTATATGGTTGGAGAAGAAGGTAGACCAAATCATCCACCTCAAATTGCCTCTCTATCCGACCACGGTCTGCATATATTTTCTATTGGTTCTGTGTTGTAGAAATGTTGTCCTTGAGGGCCTAGAGTATATCCTGACTCTCCTGAATCCACTCCTTTTCTATAGTAGCCTTACTTGCCCCAAGCATCACATCAGCAAAGGATAGTGCATGATACCCATAAAGAGCTTGAAATGGGGTCATGCCAATGGGCATATGGAAAGTTGTGTTGTAGAAATACTCCCCCAAATGGAGCCAGTGCAGCCATGCTCTTTGTTGTCCTAAAACATACTTCTGAAATTAGCCTTCCAGCCACTCGTTTATTATCTTTGTCTGTCCATAGGTTTGTGGGTGATAGTTGGTACTTGGTGTTAACTTAGTACCCACTAATTGAAAAAACTCCTGCCAAAAGCCACCCATGAAGCAGTTATCCCGATCACTAACTATGGTCTTAGGAAGACCATGGAGTATAAACACATCTCTAAAGAAGAGATCGGCCACCTGTGAAGCAGTATATCATGTAGAAATAGCAAATAAATGTGAATAATTTGTTAGTCGATCAACAACTACAAAGATACAATCCTTACCCTGAACTCTAGGTAGGCCAATGATGAAGTCCATGGAAATACTTTCCCATTTTGCATCTGGAATAGGGAGTGGCTACAACAATCCTGCGGGATGGTTGTGCTCACCTTTGTTCTTCTAGAGAATCATGCATTCCTTTATGTTTTGGAGCACATCCTTCTTGAGGCCCTTTTATGAGAATCTCTCCCGAATAACCCGATATGTCTTGGTGAATCCTTGATGTCCTGCAAGTGGTGAATCATGTGATGGTTGCAAAATATTCTCCCTGAGCTTAGAATTTCTAGCCAGGAAGACCCGATCTCGGTCATATATGACCTCATCCATCAGTCTATACCTCTCATCAGTTACCTGTCCATCTAGGATCTCACATGAAGGGGGGTCTTTGGAATATTCTACTAGCAACTGAGCCTTCCAATCTGTATCCATGCTCATCAAGGACAGTGTTGCTGACCTCTTAGATAGAGCATCTACCACTATATTGCTTTTTCCCTTGACATATTCTATGTCAAAATCATATTCTTTGATCTTACTTACCCATTTTTTCTGCCTCTCCTGAAGCCGCTTCTACTCAAAGAAGAACCGAAGACTGTTGTGATCGGTCTTTACCCGAAACTTGTTTCTCACTAAATACTGTTGGAACTTGGCTAAAGCATGCATAATAGACAACATATCCTTATCATATATAGGATAAAATCTCTCATGTGGCAACAAATTCTGGCTCTCAAAAGCTATGGGATGTCCTCCTTGCATCAATACTACTCCAATTCCTTCTCCCAAAGCATCACATTCCAACACAAAGGATTGGGAAAAATTTGGTAGAACTAATATTAGGCAACTACTCATCACCTCCTTGAGCTTATTAAAATATCTCTGTACTGTGGCTATCCAAATGAAAGCTCCCTTCTTAGTTAGATCGGTAATTGGTGCTGCTAGTTAAGATAACCCTTTAACAAACTTCTGATAATAGGTACAAATTCCTACAAATACCCGAAGTTCTATGACATTCTTTGGCTCGGGAAAAACTCTGATAGCACAGATCTTCTCTTCATGAACTCTTACTCCATCTACTCCAATGATGTGGCCTAAGTAGAGCATCTATGTGAGCCCAAACTCACATTTGGAAAGCTTAGCATAGAATTTTTTCTCTTCAAGGATGTGTAATACTACCTCAATATGTTGTAGATGCTCCTCCCATGTGTGGCTGTAAATAAGGATGTCATCAAAGAAAACCAATACAAACTTCCTTAAGTGACCACGGAAGATGTGGTTCATGCAAGACTGAAATTTTGCTGGGGAATTGGTTAGCCCAGAAGGCATAACCAAGAACTCAAAATGGCCATAGTGACATCGGAATTATTTCTTGGGGATGTCTTGATCCCTCACTTTGATTTGATGATACCCTGATCTCTAATCAATCTTGGAGAAATACTTGGATCCTCTAGTTCATCCATCAATTCATCGATCCTAGGAATTGGGTATCTATTCTTCATGGTATTTTTGTTCAAGGCCCTATAATCAATGCACATTCTCAATGTGCCATCCTTCTTGTTTACCAAAACCACTGAGGAGGAAAAAGGACTAGTGGTAGGCCGAATGTGTCCTAAGTCCAAAAGCTTATGAATAGCTTTTTCAATTTCATCCCTGTAGGCTTTGGGATGCTTATAAGGTTTGGTAATAATTGGTTGGATCCCCTTCTCCAACTCAATAGTGTGCTTCAATCCTCAATCACGAGGTCTCCCAGGTGGGATATCTCCAAATACTATGGAATATTGGTTCATAATAGATTGTACATCTGGGTGTATCGGTAAGTCCTTGCCCCGTGCCTATGAAATGTGTAGTTCTACTTCCCACTCTATGTATCCTCTATGCAAATCAACCTCCATCCTCTGTGCTGAGATAATCTGGGGTGGATAGGTGTTTATACATTTTATTTTATGATGTTTACCTCTCCCCTTTTCTGTCCATTCCATGTCTAATGTTTCCCAGTATGTGGTAACCTTCCCTAAGATGATTAACCACTAGACACCTAATATCACATTAATGTTTGGAATATCAACCAAAAATAAGTGGTTTTTCAAAGTATAGGTACCCATAGTGATGGTCGATGCCGTAACATATTTGGCACACTACATGGTTCTAGCTCTAGGAACCAAAACTGAGAAACCCTCAAAATCTTCCATGTGAATGCCCCTCCTTTGCACCAACTGAGTATCAATGAAGTTATGGGTAGCTCCCTTGTCTACCAATACTGATACTCTTTGTCCCAAAATAGTGCCTCTAACCCTTAATGTGAGATACTTGCGAACCTCCCTTAAGGCTGCAAGGGTCCCTCCCATAGGAGAAAATGCTCCTACTACACCTCTTCTGGATGGTGCACTTCCTCCTGCTACTACATCACTAGTCTCCTTCTCTTGATCAGAAAATAACTCAATACAGTGTGCCTTACCTACAACACATTAGTGATTTGGTAGCCATGGCTCTTGACAAGAGAAACAAAGTTTCTTCTTCCTTAGATCTTTCCAGAAATCATTTTCAAGACATTTCTTCTCTTTATCCTCCTTTTCTTGAGAGGAGAATCTTTGTTGGAAAGGGGCTTTTGCCTTGGGAAGAGCATGTTATAGGTATCTAGCCTTCTCCATAGCTTCTTGAAGTGTAGTTGGTCTAGTGTATTTCACCAACCCATGTAAAGGTTCAACCATCCCAGAAATGAACATGCATACCCTCCAGATCATAGTAAGATCAGATACCATGACTGAAAGCTTGAGGAAGTCAGAAATATAAGTCTCTAGATCCCCTACTTGCTTAAGCTTGGTTAACCCCATAGAATGTGCTTCTGGATTTTTGGGATCAATTATCTCCACCAAACTTTGCGTGAAGTCAGAATAATAAGTAACACTAGCATACCCAAGTGTAGATAGGCCATGAAACCACCACTCATGTGAATCACCTTCTAGGTGTAGTGTTGCTATTTTGATAGCCTCCATTCCTGAAACTCTGTTGAGTTGGAAGTAAGTATCCAACTTCTCCACCCAAGCCTTAGTTGTGCACTTCGATGATCCATCATAAGAGGGAAAAAATAATCTGCCCAAACTGTGATGTAGATCTTGGTTCTACATGTACCCTCTTCTTTTATGGCATTTGGAGGATCTTATACCATCCTTGACCCAACAAAACTCCTAAAAGTTCAAATGTTCCTTGAACCTCTGAGATTGAGATTCATATTCCACAAAATAGTCACCAAGGGTTTCTTCCTTCAATGGCCCTCCTTCCTCATATTCTAATGATAGGAATATGGGCATGGTGAAGCGTTGTGAATATGGTTGTGATGGCTCCCACCATAAATGTGAAGTGCCAAAAATTTCTCCATGTTGAAACCCTCTAGGGGATTCCTTCTGTCTTTCTAATCTCATCTCCTTGATATCATTTGAAATTCCATGCATGGTCTAAAGAAGGAATTTTGGCATCTCATTCCCCTCCATTGTTTCAGATGTATTTCCCCCACAAGCTGAGCCAAGATTAGAACTTTGATACCATTGTAATATTCCCAATTAGGAAAGACAAAAATATAGAACACAAAACTGAAATATTTAGCAAATTATAATGCAAAATTCATGAACAACCCATGTATCCATTAGTTTGTGTATTATAGCAGCAAAATATACAATGTGATGGAAAACAAATCATTCAAGCTTAGGTAAACAAGCCTCCCAAGACTAAAAACACTAAAATTTAAAGAATGCTGCAACATAGAAATTCTGAAGCATATGAAAGCACAGTCTAATGAGGGTTACTACTACAGAAATAGAGAAACAAATGGATCTATTGATATATTACTCAAAGGATCTGAAAAATGGAGAACTAGTCTCTTCTACATAATCCCAAGATAACCTGGCAAAGGTTTCTTAAAATGCATAAGATATAAAAAGTATAAAATAAAAATATATGGTTGAATCACATTTTATTACTGAAGCTCTACATGAATATAGCTAAAATGATAAAGAAATGGCTGTAAATTCTCTTCCCTAGCTTTCCGGGTGAAAGGATGCTCCTTTCACTAGGAAACTAGCTCATAAACAAGTCTTTTCAACCCTCGACTGCAACACCATGAAAAATAATGCAATTCCTCAAGGAGACTGTGCTATGGCTAAAGGTGACTGCTTGGCCCAATGCCAAAAGGTGGAAATAAAACTCAGAATATGCTTCTTAGATGGCCTTCTCAAGCCCTCCAAGATAGAGTGTGGAATTCCCGCATGAGAATACCCTTGTACTAAACATTACAAAAAAGCTTAGCTAAACAACCGAAGTATGCAATGAGTCATAAGACTCAAACATAAACCCTATTATGAATGCTTCATATGGCTGCCATCGCCACCATTATATACTTGATGAGCTTCCTCACCATTGGCCCCACTCATTTATGAGGTTACTTCCATTAAAATACTCCTCCTCCAAAACTGCGTTGTCCCCACCAGCTCCACTCTCTTATTTGGCAATGATGTTTATTTGGTCAACCTTGACATAGTCTACATGTTTCCCCCTTTCACACCCAAGGTGGCTTTATTTTTTCTGTCTAAACTAATCCACATTCATACTGGAAGTGATTTATTCTTACTAGAGAGATTTAAGGGTCTCCCTACCCCACTTATTCATCTAAACTATGAATAGAAGCAACATATAATATTCCAACTAGCTAAAAGCTAATTGGGAATATTACAACATTGTATTGATTTGGATGGTATTTAACACAAAGGGGTATGGATATGAAACTTGATGATATTGTGACATGACTCAAAAATACTCTAAATGCATCGATAGGAAAACTTCAACTCTTTTCTTTCAATGAATTCTATTTAGGAGAAAGTTGAAAGATTTTTGAACTCAAAATCACAATTTTCCTCAAACTTCAAATACAATTCCTTTTCGAAAAGAAAAAAATTTCATTAAGAACACAATTTCCAAGCATGATCAATTTCTCTTTTGCAAATAAAATTCCATTGATTACGAAAGTAAAAAAAATAGTTTTGATAAACAAACAAATCTCAAAAGAAGGCAATTTCAAAAAAACCCTAAAAGTATAAAAGCTTCAAATGAAATCAAAGTTCTAATTATCAATCCTAACTAGGATACTTATAAATGTCTTTCTAAATGATTTCCCTTAGTTTTAATTAGACTAAGAATGTTTCCACTTATCCCAGGATAAATGAAATCATGAAAGACTAGCTTCTGAGAAATCAGGTTTCAGTGATCTAGAAGCTTTTCCATTTTGCGATCGAATAAGAAAAAAATATTAAAAAAAAGTTAAGGTTGGAAAAAATGTTGGTGGCTCAAGGAAACAATAACATAAAACTAGTGATCTAAGGCAAATTAATGTATCTTCCAAAAGGAGAAACAACAAACCCGGGAAAACCCTAATTGTATAATGCAAAAAGGAAGATTATTCAAACAAGACTCTAAGATGTTAAAGAGGAGTTCATACACAAGTTCCCCATTAGGGGACTTTTGAGGTCTAAAATGGGCCTCCAAAGAAAAATGTACAAAAAAACTAAACTTTATAAGAACCAATAGGATTCAAGATGATGATGTCAACCATGGGGGATGATTCACCATTTTTGGAGTAAAAAAGTAAAAATTTAAAAATTAATAAAATAATAAAACTATTTTTTCAACTCATATTTTCAACTTATATCTCTAATTTTTTACTCAAATTTCTAGTGGGAGTACTCGTTGGATGCAAAATTTAATTCCTCATCCAAGGCGTACCCATCTTGCATACTTTCAATGGACCCTGCTACACGAAAAATGATAAATACATGAAAAAATGTGTTTACAATCACATTTTTCGTGTATTTCTCATTTTTAATATAGTAGTGTACATCGAAAGTATGAAACATGGGTACTCCTTGGATGAGAAATCAAGTTTTGCATCCAACGAGTGTTTCCATTTGAAATTTGAGTAAACCCATAGGGAGATCAGTTGAAAATACGAGTTGAAAAAGTAGTTTTTCCTTTTTTCCTGCCAAAATTTGATGATGTAATCAAATATTATTTGATTATTTACCCTATTAATTTATAATTTCCATAGGAGGCCCATTTTATACCTCAAAATTCCCCTAATGGACAACTGGAGTAAATTAGGTTAAACCTCAAGAATTTGGTTATCTGACTCTGGAAGAGAGAATTTCACTTTTTTGAAAATTTCCCAAGGGGTGCGCAGCTTCTCAATTAACACCAATGCACATGTGCACTGAAATATACTAACAATTCATCCAGGTTGCCACTCTGTTTTCCACAAAAAACCGCACAGGCAAAGAAAAATTTGGAAGAAATATTTTTTAGGTTTTCTTTCTCAAAGATTCTAAAAGGTCGCATACCCAACCACACACAGAGAAGTCAAAATTAGAAATCTATAATGTCAAAATAAACATAACCATAGAAAAATAAACTTGTCTTCCCCAATATGGTTGCCAATTTGTTACCATGATTAATCCCTCTTGCACATAAGAGCGATCTCACTAGTACTCCAACGAGTAACTAGAAAAAAATATCCATTGATTTTATCTTTCTCTAGATTATTTTTACTTTATATTATTACAACCATGAAACAAGGAGGACATGCTCCTACCTTTAAACCGAGACGTTCGATCTAGCCTTTTTCCTTTTTCTCCAAAGCAGTTCCTCAATGCTGAGAAGAACATGCAATCACAAACAATACAAAATATCAAAGCACCTACAATATATAATAATCATAAATACTAATCCAACTTAGTGATCAATGAATCTAAATATTGACATCATTTCCATGCATTCAGAAACAATACAATTAGAAAAAGAGACCCATATGTATTATCATAAATTAGAAGGAGAAATCTTATAACCAGATGCCTTGATGTTGTACATATTTCTCCCATGTGTCTGAGAAATCTTTTTCCTTCAGTTTGATAAGCCTTCTTCTCTAGAATGACCAACATGAAGTCATGTGCACAAAGGTTTGATATTCAATGTGCCAAAAACAACTTACTAGATCAGAAACTGTGAACTCTATGAACTCTCTCCAGCTTATAATCTATACAAATCAGTATCTACCCTTCAACCTGAAACCTTAGTTCAATTTATAGAGAGATTGAAGTAGTTTAATATCCATTAAGAGAGGGAGGGGATCCTCCCATGAAGGGATTTGAGTTCCTTTGACCAAGGGATAAGCTCCACGAGTAGAGGGATGAAGCTATAACTGGTGTGACTCTAGAGGCTTCCAGTTGGGAGAATATTCAACCAACTAGGCTTCTAGAAGTTACTTTTTATTTTTACTTAATTTTCACGGGGGTGCACAAGTTTTAGTGGTGAATAGAGTGGTGATTACCCCGGCTAATGGAAGAAGCATTAGCACATGCGCAGGAAAAATGCTATCAAAAGTGTGCATGCAATCTTTTAAGGGTTTTACAGAGCTTTTCTCTAGTTTCCAAGACTTGGTTCAGGAACATGAGGTTTTTTTACTTCTAAGGGAACATGATTGGATGGTGATAGATCTATATAATAATCAAATGTCATGGTAACAAAATGACATGTAACAATATGATTCATAATTTTCTACTTATTAGGCAATGGGTTGGATCTAGTGGAATCTCGGATCATTGTCCTATTTTTGTGGATATCAAAGGAAATTTTATTTTAACCATAATGAGTATATATTTTATATATTAAACTAAGCCCACTCACGTGAAAAATGTGAGTTTTTTACAACAAAATTCTGTGTCTTTCCCTAGCTACAAATAATACATTTAGGCCAGCTCTTATTTGAGTTTTTTTGTGAGCCTTCCAATGGTCAAAATTTATCACTATCTGTCTACTGATATAAACACTACAAAACTAGAATAACAGGTATATAACATTATATTTCGACATACAAAAAAATTAGTATCAGAGTAATGGGTTCCTATTCCTCCATTGGGGCTAGAGTGTTGAGGTCCAATGGCTTTGGCTCCTCATCCTCCTTCTTGCAAGTTTTAGCCAGCTTGAGCTTTTGTCCATCAATCTCCTACCTAGGGGCTTCAACTTCATCCTCCAACCTTCGAATTCTCTCTTTTATTTCCAATTGAATCTCTTCCATACCAATAGATTCCTTATGGTTTTGATGCACACACATTTTCATAATAGGTATACCATTCCTGAATTTTCCATGTTCCAAGGCACATACGTCACAATTTATCCTTTGGTTTCCACTTCTCCGAGCCCAATTTGCACTAGCACTCACCGTCCTGGGTCTTTGGAGTCCCCAGGAACCTGATCCAGTGCTCTTAGCGATAGAGCTGCCTTGCCCACTCATATTGACAGACATGAGTATTCGTTGGGAAGCTGAAGAAACACCAGATGATAGAAAAATGAGGGACTCCCACCAGACCTAAAAAACCAAAAGCAAACCAAATACACACACAAACCGATACTTAGAGCCTCCTAGGAAACCACCAACCCAGAAGATAGGTAATTTACCGAAACTTCAAGGAAAATTACACTATTTCTCGTCATGGGCAACTGAACCCAGAGCGCATCGAGCATAATAATGAGCCACTAGAACACTTCTCACATAATAGAATACTCACCAACACCCCAGATTGGAAGAGTGTTGCCACTTCACTTAAACATTGACCTTAGCCGTAGGAACAGAGATGAGGTTTCCTTGGCCACCCCTGCCAGAGGCTTCATGTTTTTGCAAAGATTATTATTCCTTTTATAACCTCCAATAGTAAACCAACGTAAGTATATCAACGTCACAATACGATCTCTGTTTTCATTCCAATGTTGATCCTTAATTCCACTTCCCTTCTCCGCTTCTCGTAAATCTCTCTCCAGCTTCTTCCCATACTCAAACTTCATCTTTTAGAGCTTGGGGAGTAAATTCATGGCCCACGAACTCACCATTCCCATGATCCAAGTACAAAAATGATGGCGTATGCAAGTGAGGTCGAAGCAATATCTCTGTAAAAACATGCCTGAGAAGCAGGAGGTACCAGGTGGAGGGAGATCATGATGCATAATGCCACGTTGCACCGTGATCACACAATATGGTTTTCCATGGGTGGTTTGAGTAAGAAGAAGGGAGTAAATTATGATTATACTGAGGGTGATAATTAAATCAAGAGGCATGCCGAGATGTGGCCACATATTGGAAGGCGGGAGGATGTGACATTCAAGCATTCCGGGATTGATAAGGGGAAGGAGGAGGGAGGGGCGAGGGGGTATGGGAGGAGAGGGGTGGTTGGGGAAGGTTGTGGTGGGTGGGTGGGGGGGGGGGCGCAGAAGATAAGGGAGTGAGTGATGAGGGAGGGGGGAGGGTGGGAGTGTGGGGGCCAAAACTGTGGCCAAGGGTGAGATGAAGGGGGGTGGGCCAAGCCACCAAGGATGGGGGAGGGTGAGAGGGAAGGGAAGGAAAATAGGGGGTTCAATAAAATGAGGAGGGAATGGGATTAATAGGAAATCTTCCACCCCCAGGATTTCTAATTTGCAAGTATTATTCCCATTAGCTTGGTTAGAGAGTAGCTGCAATTTAGGTTTATTAGTTATAATTATGGTATAAATAGATTGTATTCAATATGATTCACCAAAGTTTCTTCTTCTTTGATCCTACAAGCCAGGTTGGCTTGTTTTTCAACCTCTTTGTTGTTTCCTTTGTGTATATGGTCGAAGGTTACTTTGTCAAAGAGAGGGATCATTCCTTGGGGCCTCTTTATGACTTGGTTAAGAATAGTGTTTTGAGTAGCGGTATTATTCCTCATATGATTTATTATTATCATGGAATCTACAAGAATTTGGAGCTCCTTAATGAATTTTTTTTATGGCCAAATTCATTCCTAAGAGTAACCCATAGGCCTCAACTTGATTTTTTGTTCTCCTACCTAGACTCCAAGCATAATTGTCTTTGATGTTTCCTTCGAGATTTATGAGAATCCCTCCCCCTCTTGCCCCCCAGGATTTCCTTTTGAAGTCCCATCAAATTACAGAGTCCAGATCCCCGAAGTTATTTTCCACTCCTCTAATTCTTCAGAAGAAATATATGAGAATCCAGTAAGCACAAGGTGAGGTCTCTTTTATTCTGAGCTTCAGTTTAGGAGGATTGACCCAAGTACTCATCCACGTTGATTCATTTTGATCTAAAGAGGGGTTATGCTCAGGCCTATGCATCTCCATGCATTGCGCAAGGGCTTTGAAGGCCCAGACATTGGCTAAAGTAATGACCATACAGAAGATTTCCTTGTTCCTCATCAACCATATTTTCCAACATATATATTTTGGGAGAGTTGTCCATATATTTTTAAAGGTTACTTTGGACGGAAGGGAGCCCGAGTAAGATTTGGGCCAAGAATTAAAAAACAAGAGGATGTTTGTCGACTAAGTGACTCTACTAAACAGAGGCCCTAGATCCACCGCCCAAACATTATTTTTTCTTTGGCACTGAAAAAAGAGGTGTTGTATGGATTCATCTGCCTACTCACATAGAGGGCATCTTAAGGGACCTATCTGGCCATGTTTTGGAGGTTTTTAGAAGTTAATATTGTTTTGTATGTCATAACCCAATAGAAAAAAAAAATACTTTTAGGATTGCATTGGCCTTTCATATTTGATTCTAGATAGAAGATTTTGGAGGTACCTGGGCTTGGAAGAGAAGATGTTCATATCATTTTTTGACTAAGTATTTTCCATTCTTCCAGCTCGAATTGTATTCTGTAAATCGATCAATTGGGGCACATCCTCTTAATTTCTCGATGAGTTTATCCCTTTGATTGCTCAATTATTTAGGAATTTTCTAAATCTTCCATCTCTTCCACCTTCCATTTTGGACCCACTCCGAGATTTGATAAATCTTGACTACTCCTCTTTTCCTAAATAGATCTTGGATCCCCTCAAATAAAGGTCCAAATCCAAGGGGAGAAGGAATATAATAGAGTGTATGAATATTTTTATTGTGCCTCCTTTACCTATGAATTTTCTAAGGTTTCCCTTTATAATGCCTAAAGTTTCTGTGATAAGAGCCTCGATGGGGCATCCCATCACTTGTCCTTGTCCACCATTTTGGGTAGCATGCTCGGAAAATTACTTAGATTTGAACACTTGATTCCACCATATATTTGGAAAAATTATCATGTTCTAGTAGAGCTTGGCTTCCAAAGCAGCATTATTAATCTTGGGATCTCTTATCCCAAGTCCGCCATGCTTTTTAGGGGATTTAACCATTCTCCAATTAACCAAGTGGTATTTCTTGTTATTAACCTTCCCCCCTTCCCACATAAATTTCCTTATGAACATCCCCAATTGACGTAAGACATATTTTAGGGATTGCAGTGCCAAGAATTGATATAGGGGGACGACTGACAAGACAAAATTCACTAGGATAATCCTACCTACGGAGTTGAGCCATATCCCACCCCAGTTCACTATTTTTTCTTTTATTTTGTCTATAACTTTTTTTCAGGCGAGGGGGGCTACTCTACTTAATGAAATTGGAATTGCTAAGTAACTGAAGTCCTTCCAAACTCTCACTACTTTAAACCCGAGGATCTCTTCTATTTTTCTTTCTCTCTGGCTTGAGATGTTCTAGTTGTAAATTGCCTCTTGTTTTCATTAGTATCGCCCCACCCCCGAGGCCTTGAGAAATATGTCTAGGTTTATTTTGAATCTTTTAGCTATCACTGAGGAAGCTCCCCCTAAGAATATCGTATCATCTATAAATTGGCCATGGTTTATGCTTCTTATACCCTCCTTATACCTAATTCCTATGAGATTCATTGAGATTCTTTCCTGCTCTAATTTTTTACTCGAAGCCTCAACCATTATGATGTATAAGAATGGGAAGAGGGGGCACCCTTGTCGCATCCGCATGGGCGCTTTGAAGGACCCAAGAACTCTACCATTGACTAGAGGAGCAATCCAAGGAGAGGATATATAGAGTTTTATACATCTTATGAATTTTTCCTCCATTCCCATTTTCTTGAGGATTTTACAAAGGAATTCATGCTTTACCCTATCAAAGGCATTGGACATATCCAACTTACTAATCATGCCTTCATCCCATCCATGCCAGCTTGAGTCTATAACCTCTTGAATGAGGATTATGTTGTCAAATATTTTCCTGCCAAACACAAACACCCTGGTTTTCAAAGATCAAGAGTGGCAGCAAGGGCTTGAGTCTAAGAGCTAGGATTTTCGAGAAGATTTTATAGGAGACATTATAAAGGTAAATATGCATGAATATTGGAAAGGAGGAGGGTTTGGTCACTTTCTGAATCACATCCAAGAAAGAGTGGTAGAAGCTAGCAGTGAACCCATCAAGTCCAAGGGCTTTGTCCAGGGAGAAGGAGAAAATCACTCTCTTAATTTCCTCATTCGTGGGGGGGAGAGTAAGATTTAGATTCATATCCCCCATGATAACTTTTGGAATGGATTCTAGGAAGAAGTCCTCATCCTTATCCTCGCCAGGTCTACTCGGATAAAAATTCCCAAAATTCTCAACCACAACCCCCTTAATATCCTAAAATTTCTTAATGATTTTCTCTCCATGGATTATTTGAGATATCTTGTTTTTTGATTCTCGTAATTTAGCATGTTTATGAAAAAATTTGGTGTTTATATCACCTTCCCTCAATCAATTATTCCTTGACTTCAGCCTCCAGTATTCCTCCTCTTTTCTAATGTTCAGGTGGAGGGATTTGAAATTCTTTGCTTATTTAAGGAAAGTTGAGACACAAACCTTTTCCTTTTCCATATTTCCTTGTATTGTTTCCATCTTTTCTTCCATGATTTTAATGTCTCCCATTCTCTGAGAGTAGATTTCTTTAGCCCAATTTTTAGTATTCCTTTTTAGTTTGTGAATTTTCCTTTCCAAAATGGTGATCGGGATACCCTCCACTCACTCTTCCCAAGAGAGGGAAACCAAATCTAGGAATTCCTGGGACTCAAGACACATAGGAGAGAATGTAAAGGGAATTGGTCTGAGGTCTTGTGGTAAGGTTAGCTAGGTACTTATTGGACGGTGGTTAGAACCCTCCCATGGGAGAATTGAGGATTCAAGGAAAACATTAAGGGTTATAATTTTATCAAAGACAAGAAATATGTCAAGTCTGGATGTGATATGCCCCAGCTCAACCCTCTTATTTGTCCAAGTGTATAGGAACTTATTTGTTTTAACTTAAAATAGATTGAGAGAAAGTATTAAGTCTTCCATATTTTCCTGGAAAGCATCTCGGACAATAGTACCACCCCACTTTTCATTGTGACTCATGGTGGTATTGAAGTCCCCCCCCCCCTCCCTAAGATACAATTTTCACCATACTTATAGTCTTTGAGCTCCATCAAGGATTTCTATCAGTCTTGTTTCTCACGGAAGTGAGTGGGCATGTAGAAATTTATGATTGTGAAATATTTCTTAAGATCAATATTAGAAAATGAGGTTTCTATACAATGAGTATATTTTATGGAGCTTACCAGGTTTAGCTTCACTGGGCTCCACAGTGTGCATAGACCTCTCGAAGCTCCTCACGAGCTAACTATCTCCATATTAATTTGTCTCCAAATATTCTTAAGGGAGGAGTGAAGGTTTTTCTCATCCATATTTGTCTCCTGCATAAGTGTAATGACTTGATTTTCTTTTTGATAAGGTATTTAAATTCCCTTAAATTTTTTTTTTGTTCCAAGGCCCCTACAGTTCCAAGAGATTATATTCATCAATCACTTTTTTGGGTTACCTGCACCCTTGCAAGGGCCAATGTTGTTTCCTTTTTTCCCTCCTCCTCCTTTTTCCTGGCTCCCACTATCCGAAAAGTAATGGTGTGCTGGAACCCAATTTCCTTGTATTTTTCTATATTTTCTTTCTTGATTTCCTTGTTTATCTTTCCCCCTAGTATTTTTCCCTTCTCGCCTGCCTTCTTTTCCCTACTCTTTGTCGAGAGATATTTTGCAGAGCTAGGATTTGTTGAAGTACCCAAGCCTTCCTTTGATGATTGGAAGTCTTCCTCACCTTCTTCCTCATAATAGGACTCTTCATAATTACTAGAATAATTCAAACTTGAGCTCGCCAATTTAATAATTTTGGAGGGTTGAGCCTTGAGGCTCATCAAGGCTCTGAGGGACTTCCGTGAGGCTAATATAAGGGGAGGAGAAGCACTGAACGATTTAGAAGCTTCCTCGACTGAATATGGAGTATTTCCCATCACTTCAAATGGGTTCTCTCGATCCATAATGAGAGCCTCAGTTGATCTTGTCCCAGGGGGGAGGGTAGGGATCCCCACCCTGGGGGGCCAAAGGGGTCTTAAGAGGGCATGCCTATTGTGGTTGTTGAGAGTATTTCTTCTCTTAACTTGATTCCATTGTTCCTTTTTCATGTTCTTCTCCATACTTCCCTAATGCCTCTTGGGATTTGGTGCAATTTTTGGTGAAGTGTCCATACTCGTGACATAACTTGCACTTGAAAGGAAACTGGTCATAGTCCACTTCCTGCACATGTGTCCAACTATCCATGCAAAGGGAGACAGTTTCTAGAATTCCATTTTCAAGATAAACCTCCACAAAAATTCTAGAATAGGAGAAGATGCCATCGTTAGGCTCTGAACAATCAATGTATTTATCGAGGGAGTTTCCAATTAGCTTGAAGGTTGCATCATTCCAATGGTGGAGGGGAAGATATGGGAGTTTCACCTAGAGTGGTATGGAGGACGGGATATCACACTCCGGGGTTAAACTTGGGCTCCAAAAATCTAGATACAACCCATGGACACCCATGGAATAAGGACCGCTATGAAAGACTGGGTCCTGGTACAGCTTATTGTCAAAACAAAAGTTAAATAATCCCTTCCCACAGAAGGAGGATATGAATACTCCTTTGATGATGGGATTCCAATTCTTCTCCACCCAAGATTTAACCATGCGGGGGGAAGGCCACAGGGCCATGAATTGGCATATCAATCCCCTGTCCTCAAGATGAAGAGCATGAGAGTGAGCTCGAGGAAAAAATATCTGAATATTATTGATTTCCTTAGCACACTTAAAAAATTTGGATGGCCCTTATTTATAGAAACACAAAGCAGTAGCCTCCAATGTGTTCAACGCTGAAATATATGTATAAAAAGGCTCCTCTAGTGTTAGCGTAGCCATGGGAATGATCAACCCAACCTAAGAAAGGCACCATTGACACCAGGCACTTGCACAGCTCATAGACACCTAAAAACACCAATACACAGGGGAGGTAGATTAACATGCTGAGGGATAGAGCAGAAGACGCCAGAGGGAAAGGGGTCGATGGGCAGATGCGGGAGAACATCCACTAGGGACCTGCAAGAGAGAGATAGGTCACAAACTCTCTTCAAAAGCTTTCACGTCTCTTCAATCTTATTTGAATATCAAAGGAAATTTACATAAGCATTTGTGCCCATTTAAAATGAATGCTAGCTATATTAAATATGAGGACTTCCTTGTATTAGATAGGGACACTAGCGCCATTTTTATGGTAGTATCAGGAGATCTACTGCCAATCTATTTGAACAAAATCTTAAACATATCAAATCTCTTATCAATGATATGGCTGGTATTATCCATAGTTTGGAGGAGGATGAATATTTGGCTTTATAAAAATCAATTTAAGCCTTCACTGATTCAAGCTTAGATGGATTTCGGTCTCTTGGTTCTCATGAGGAATTCCATGGGCTTATGGCTAGGAGGAAAGAGATCTTGCGATAAAAGGAAGAGTCATGGTGTGTTTAAGGAAAGGAAATATGGTTGTATTATGGGGATAAGAATACTAAATTTTTCCATGCCTATGTTAAAGGAAAAATAATACAAAACACTACTTGGAGCATGGTGGAAGAGGGGGATTGTGAGGTAAAAAGCTTTGATGGCCTTGCTTCTATGGGTCAATCATATTTTAGAAACATCTTTTAGGAATCTTTGGGGGTTAATATTATTGACATAATTACACTGGCACAACTCTTCCCCCATTTTGTGGATGATGATGAGAATCAAGAGTTAATGGGGGATGTCTCTAAAGGGAAATTAAAATCAGACCTCTCTAATTTTTAAAAGGACAAGATATTAGGCCCGATTTATTGGGATGCCAAGCCCATCGGGATTTGGTCTCGTAGCCAACAGATGCTTTCTAAGGCATTCGTGCCGCTATGCAGGTCACGAGTTCGAGTCTCGGATAGCTCAGGGGCCGTTATGGTGGGCGTGGCGGTTCCTTCTACATTTATAGGGGTAGATAATGGGATTCGATCCCATTTCATGTGAGTATGATACTTCTGCAAGTCAGATTCTCCTTTCTTTCAACTTGAATTTCATCAATTCCATCATTACTAAGGTCGATAATATGGCCTCTTTCAAGGATTTTCATCTTATCTCTTTGTCTAATTGTGTATATAAGGTTGTATCAAAGATGATTTCTCATAGAATCAAACCTTTCCTTTCTAAGGTTACGTCACAAGAATAATTTGGGTTCCTTGTTGGGCATCAAATCCATAAGGCCATTGGGGTGGATCAAGACGGTTTACGCAACATTATATTATTGAAGTTGAAGGGTGTTGTTTTTAAAATTGATCTCTTTAGGGAATAATATCATGTTAATTGGTATTTAATTAGACTCCTCGTGCAAGATGGCTTTGACATTCTTTTCATAAATTGGATCATGACCTATTTGAAATATGTATCCTTTTTTGTTTTGATAAATGGTTTAGCCTCAAACTTTTTCCAAGATCAACGTGGTATACATCAAGGTTGACCCTTTGTCTCTACTTATGTTCCTTCTTGTTGCTAAGGGTCCAAGTATTATGATTAAGGATGCTTTTAGAAGAAGGAATTTTCAAGGTGTTGTTATTTCCAAATTCCTATCAATACTCACTTATTATTTGTCGATGGCATCCTTATCTTTTGCAATGGATATTCTCAATATTTGGGAAAATTATATTAGATCTTGGCTTTGTCTGAATCTGTGATGGGTATGGTGATTAATGAAAGGAAATATTCCATTGTTGTTCATAATCTGGATGAGAAGAATATCAGATATATTCACTTTGTTTTTCCCTTTCAAATATCAGAGTTGGATATAATTCTTAAATATTTAGGTTTCCACTTGAAACCAAATTGCTATGAAAAACTTGATTGGTAGTGGTTGTTGGATAAATTGAGAAAAATACTCTCATGTTGGTGTTTTAAATGGTTTTCTCTTGCTAATAGACTAGTATTGGTCAATTATGTTCTTGAAGCCATACCAATATACTCGATGTCATTTTCTTGGATCCCTAAAGGGGTCTAGGATAAAGCTTGGTGGATTTGCTTTAAATTTTTATAGGAAGGCACAAAGGATAGTTTGTCTTACCATGGGCTAAGTGGTGAAAATTGGTTGTCCCCAAGCTTCTGGGTGGTTGGGGACTCAAAAACATATTTCTCTTCTAAAAATATCTTGTTTCTAAGTGTGTTTTTGGAGGTTATTATCCATGCACAAAATTTGGACAAAGGTGATTATTCAAAAGTACATTATCCCATATTGATTGGAAAATTGTGTGTAACTTTAGAAAAAATAAAGACAAAACATTTCAATGCTCTAGCAGAGAGTTCTTAATTCCTTTGAATTGTGCCTTCAGGTTTGGCTTGGAATATAGGGAATGGATCCATACTTCATCTTGGATATGATCCATGGCCTAGTAGTGGGGTATACCATATACTCTCAAAACCTCTTATCAATCACTTGTGTGATCTAGGTATTACTTGTTTGACCTATATTAATTCCCTAGAATGCTCGACTATTTGACAACAGTATTGGTTGTATGCTAATGATCTTAATTTTCCAAACATATTTCGAGAAGAGTGTTCCCTCTTTCTTCTTTCTCTGTGTTATGCACACATCATGCTATACGACCATGAGGATTAGCTAGTTTGGTCTATTGCTCCTCATGGTTATTACCAAGGAAAATTTTAAGGATGAAAATTTATCTTGAAATTTAAAATCATTGGTGAATCTCACTAGTCCCTAATATGCAAACTATAAAATGTTTATTGATGTCTTTGTAAATGTATTCAAATTTTTTATGATTTTATATATACTCTCTATATAATGTAGGATATTTTTAAGGTAAAATAATTTTATATTGTAAAATTTGAGCGAATAGTTTTTATAAAAAATGGAAATTGGTGAATCTTTATTTTTCCAAAAATCATGGAAAATTAGCCCACCTACGAATATCAGCCCCTAAAATTTTCCATTGTTATTACACTCCCAAATTGGGTTATTTACACCCTATATAGATGATCATATTGTTTCTATGGCATGGGAGTGGCTGGTACTTTGGAAATCCAAGGGTCCATCAAAATATAAGTTGTTGGTTTGTTGTATTATGGCCGAAAAAATACCCACTTAGAACGTTATGTAGCGCGGATTTAAAATCGAGCTAGGTTGGTGTGCTTTGTGCAAGAATAACATGGAATATTCTAATGATATTTTATTCATTTCCCTTTCATTATGTGGGTAACAAAGTTACCGATCAAACAAGAAAATTACCGATTACCCATTTTTTTGAGGTAACAAAAAAAGAACCTGATTTTCGAAAGTGGTGATGCAGAATCACCCTTCTTTTTTTGGAGTATATTTTTGGCATTAAAGTTTCTTGTGATTCTTTTTCTTAAATGTCATGATTTTTATGTCGATTTTGAAAAGTTGTGATGCAGAATCACCTATTGTTTTTTTGGAGCATATTTTTGGCACTTTAAATTTTCTTATGATTGTGTTTCTTTAAATATCATTGATTTTCATGTCAATTTTGAAAAGTTGTGATGCTGAATCAACCCTTTTTTTTAGAGGGTTGATTTTTTTACACTTTAAATTTTTTTATTTATAAAGTATGAATATTTGTTTTAAAATGCTAGTGATTTTCATGTTAATTTTGAAAAGTGTCAATGCAACATCAACCCTTTTTGTTTAGAGGGCTTATTTTGTACACTTTAAATTTTCTAATGTATTAAGTGTGGATAATTTTTTTAAATGTTGGTGATTTTCATGTTGGTAATAAAACATAAAAATTAAAAAAAAAATGAAAAAAAGAATTATATATATATATATATATATATATATATATATATATATATATATATATATATATATATATATATATATATATAAACTCATAATAATGAAAAAGAAAACCAAAATTAACTTGTAAAAATAAAAAATTAAACAAAAAATTATACAAAATATCAAAAAGTAAATAAATAAATGGGGAATTTTTTTTTTAAACACATAATTTAAAGAAAACAAAAATTAACGAAACAAAAACAACATCAAAAACAATATTTTTTTATTTTATTTTTTATTTTTTTATTTTTTAAGTTAATAAAAAAACTGCATAATTAAAAGAAAATGATAAGATAAAATAATTAAAAAATCAAAATATAAAGAAATCAAAATAAAAAACAAATGAAAATAATTAAAATACAAAATTTAAAATAATTAAAATAATAAAAATAATAATAAAAATAAAACAAAATAAAAAGACAATTTAAAAATAAAACAATTCAAAAATAAATTTAAAAAGACAATTAATATAAAAATTAAAAATAAAATAAGAAATTAAAACAAAAAATAAATAAATAAAAATAATAATAATAATTAAAAAAAAAAATTATGAAAAATAAAATTTAAATTTAAAAAAAAAAAAAAAGAAGAAGCAATTTGACCCCTCCCTGAGGCCTTTAGCCGAAAGGGGAATCATGAGGCTCCCCTCTCACCTAGTGGCCAGGCCCCACGACCGGTTGGGCGGGGAGGGCAACCTCTCGGCAGCTAGGCCCCACGGCCAGCTGGGCGGTAGGGGAGCCACACAGCTTCCTTCCCGCTTGATGACCAAACCCTACGTTTGGCTAAGCAGGGACGGTCGATTCTAGGTGAGGGTATCTTCTGGTGTTTTATTTTCTCAAACCTCAAGTTATATTTAATACCATAGGAGGTTCGACTTATCTTCTTGCTAGATTTTTAGCCAATAAGCTTAAGCCTCTCGTAGGTCTTACTGACTCCTTTGTCAAGGATTCTTCCTCCTTTGTTAATGAGGTAAAGGGCGTAAAAATTGATCTTGATGATAAGTTGGTAATTTTCTATGTGGTTTATTTATACACCGACATACCCATTAATAAGGCTATTGATGTCATTAATTGCATTATAGATCCAAAGACTCCCCATTTAGTCGAAATCTTCCTCACCTCTACTTTCTTTAGTTTTGAAGGGGAATTCTATAAGAAGACCTATGGTGTGGCCATGGGTTCCCCCCTATCCCTGAATCCGAGGCCCTTTCCTTAGCTCTGTTCCAACCAAAGCTCTGGAAAAAGGTTTGTAAATGAAACTTGCATCGTCTAGCCTCATGGAAAGGAAAAGTTAGATATATTTTTCCATCATCTTAATAGTAAATCCAGTTCCATTATGTTCATGATGGAATACGAGGTTAATAGTAGCCTTCCTTTCCTCGACGTTCTCATTTATAGAAAGGAAAATGGATCTTTCTCCCATCAGGTTTTTCAGAAGAAGACTCATACTGAGAAATGTCTTCACACTATCTCTCATTATTTCCCTGCTAAAAAATTAGGTGTCCTCAACACCTTAGTCACTAGGGCATTGAAAATATATGATGAATATCACTTTGAAGGAGAAAAGACCCACCTCCTGAATGTCTTTAGTAGGAATGGTTACAGTAGATCCCAGGGCTTGAGAGCTTTTCTTAAAGCATAAAATGGTCCCAAAAATAAAAAAGAGCCCTATGAATGGTCCGACGGAGTGAACCTTCCCTTTATTCAGGGTACCACCGATAAGATTTCTAGGATCCTAAAAAATCATAATGTTTATTTGTTTGTCAAACCCCTTAGCACTATTTACATCTCTCTCCAACCGACTAAATATCCTGTGAACCCCAGGGATGGGAAAGGTGTATACATCATTCCATGCTCCTATGGGACTTCATACATTGGTGAAATGGGTCGGTCAATAAATCAAAGGATTAGTGAGCATGATACTGACATTAAGCAGGAAGATCCTGCTCCTTAGGCTTAGCTGAGCATGCAAAAAGACTAACCATCACATTTGCATTGAAAGGCTAAGGTTATTGTTAGGATTAACCATTTTCATCACTACAATTTAAGGGAGATGTTAGAGATTGAAATAAGACCTTTCAATCTCAATAGAGACGATGGTTGGAATTTTAGCAGGGGTTGGATCCCTACCCTATATTCCTAGTTTTTTTTTTTCTTTATTATTCAGTCGCCACATTTTTTTTTTACTCTGATTGATTTAAATCATTTAGAAATATATGGATTATATATATTTTTGAACCTTTTTTATAATAAATGATTTGGATAAAAATAAAAAATATCAATTAATAAATTAATAATTAATAATTTTCCTTTTTCTTTTTGGCCCGACCCCCCTTTTTCCATCGCATTTATATAAATAATATATTTAAAGTAGAATCCCTCGGATTAAAAATATAATAGTAAAATATATAATATATTGAAATTATTTATTATGAAATATAAAAAACTTTAACAAAATGAATCTCAAAAGTATATATAATTTGTTAATTTATTCTATCGTAGTCAAACTAGTTGTTATTTCAACAACTAATTTTTCCCTCTCTACATCTATTTTAGCTTACTGTTTGGATCTGATCTCTCATCTCGTCTTGAAGATGAACCACTCTGGTTGGTTCGAAA
Source organism: Pinus albicaulis (assembly GCA_034641835.2). NCBI lineage: Eukaryota > Viridiplantae > Streptophyta > Pinopsida > Pinales > Pinaceae > Pinus > Pinus albicaulis. The sequence goes on from CM076579.1 coordinate 648,859,981, forward strand.
CAGGTCGAAAAATTTCATTCTCATGTGAGCTTAACTGAAATATTTCTAGAAAATTACTATGGATCAAAGAAGCCTCAATTCAAATAATTCTATTGAGGGTTCGAATCCAACTAGTGGTTTTTCTTGGAACTATACCCATGGGGTTTAGGGAAATCTCCACTTATCTACCACTTGTAAGGGTTTCTCACCAATGGCTCCACATACATGTTTCTTTCCATCCTAAGTGGATGTTTCTTAGCTAGCTTCTGTAGTTGGTATTTCTCCAATGTTTCCTTCCCTATCAAACAAAAAAAATTTCAACCTTACCAGGCCATTCTCTGGGGTTTTTCCTGGTGGTGGTTTGTCCCTTCCTACTACTAGTAGTGGGGTTTCATTATTTATAGCTTCTTAGCATATAAAATATTTACCCCAAGCGTTGGGGCCTTTTCTTATGGCTCACAATAATTGTGTGGACATTCCAGTGGTGCGTTTGGGACCATAAGTTTCAATTAACAAGGTAGCGACTATGCTGGACCCCCATATTGGATTTGGTATGATGTTTTCTATGAAGGATGTCCCTAATTAGGGTATCCATAAAGAGAGGGGTTGATGGTCCTCCAAGTGACAATAAAAATAAGTACACAACCCTAAAATGTGAAGTCACCCCTATGCCTTACATTTTATGTCTAGGGCATGATGTGGATATGGTTGATGTTGCTAAATTGGTTAAAATATCACTTGTAGGAAGAGCCTATGGGAGGAGATTTGTATTAGTAGTTCGTTTGGCTTAGCATGACCAATATATTTCTCCTGTAACCACTGATATTCAACAAGTTTTTCTGTTGGATATGGGTTGGATTCATCTCCCCTTCAAGACAAGGAGGATATGACTCAAATTAATAAGTATTTTTGGGCTATAAACTCCACCTGAGTCATTTTTAAATCTTGGATGCCATTATTTGATGCTCAAAAGGTGTGAACAGACAAAATCTTTGTGTCTATTTTTTCTAGGCCTTCCATCAATATGTGGAATACCCAAAGCTTTACAAATATGGGTAATAACCTATATTTCTTCTAGGATATGGATTAATCCTTCTCTAATACTCGTGAGAAGTTGATAGAAAGGGTGATGGTTTGTTTGGAAATTCGTAAAAACTTCATCCTACCATGAACATTGGGAAGGGAGAAGTGCGGCTCTAGTATTTGGACTATGAAGGACTCCATTTTCTTGAAAAATGTGCCACAAATATGGCTGCCTAGTGAGTAACTATTGCCTCCCATTTAAGGTTTCCTCCAATGATGGGAAATCCTCCAAGAAGTAGAAGAAAAGAGGGGAGATTTCAGGCATTGTTCTTATGGAACCTCCTTATGATATTGGTTGGGCGAGGGATCCTGTGATGATGATTTATACTATGCCTAGTTCGATTATGGTGTCCCAATCAGGGCCACCTTCAGAGGTATTATCATTGGCTCCCGCAACAAGGTTTTATCATTCACATGTAGTTACTTCAAATCCTGGTAATTCGGTTTCCCTCCCCTATGAAAATTTATATGTTGGTTCATGTTCTAGTTCTTTGAATATTGGGCATCATATATGTTCATTGGTTGATGCTAGAAAACCTTCTCTACTATTTATTTTTTCTCCTCCTTAAAAGGCTCCTTGTCATTTACCTTCTGAGTCTTCTAGTTAGTCTTTCTCCAGGGCTTCTCTTTTGTCTAATAGTTCAAGTGATATTGTGGAACGTGTTATTCTTCAAAATTTTAGATATTATTTAGTGACCTTGGGATCTATGGATCCCTCTGGTGGTTTGGGTTATATTCCAATTGATGTATCTTTTGGTAAGGGAGAGGGAGGAAATCAAAAATTTCTATGGCCAAAGCCAAGGCCTGTGTAGAATTAGATGCTGGTTGAAAATTGTCGATAAATAGGGTACTTATAGTAATGAAATCCTTTCAGGAGGATCCCATATGAATACTTTATCCTTTAGCTATCGGGGGTTTTCTAGTAATCCCAAAAAAATAGCCTTAAAGATAATTTTTCTTGTGGATCATTCAGATGTGATATTCTTATAAGAAACACTTGTTAAGGGAGACTGTATTATTAAATTATTAGATTCATATTTATATTCTTAGTGTTTTATTTTTATTGATGTTTGTGTTCGATCTAGGGGCTTGGCTCTTGGATGGGATGTCCACAAGATTCAGACTCATAATTTCTGGATGATTCCCTCTGGGTTGAGTATGGAGGGTTTTTCTGATCAAGCTATATATATGGTCTTCATCATGACAGATTTTCTTTCTAAAACACTCTTTATGAGATTAAATTCTAAGGTTTGAGAATCCAATTATGAGTGGTGATTTAAAATTTTCATTGGGTGTCGTTGAATCATGGGGTTCTTGTGCAAGGATAGACCCTCTTACCAATTTATTTTCACACAATATTTCTAGTTTCCATTTAATTGACATTACCCTAGTTAATATGAGTCCCACTTGGATCAGTCAAAGGGTGGGGGTTGATCATATGGCTAATAGACTTTACTGATTTCTGGTGCTTGATTCTATGATTCATAATTTTCCACTTATTAGGAAATGGGTTGGATCTAGTGGAATATCGGATCATTTTCCTATTTTTGTGGATATAAAAGGAATTCACATAAGCATTCGTGCCCATTTAAAATGAATGTTAGCTATGTTAAATATGAATACTTCCTTGTATTAGTTGGGGACTGCTAGCACCATTTTGATGGTAGTCTCAAGAGATCTATTGCCAATCGTTTTTAACAAAGTATTAAACATATCGAATCTCTTATCAAGGAATATATGGATGGTACTATCCATAGTTGGGAGGAGGATGAATTTTTGGCTGTATAAAAATTGATTGAAGCCAATACCAATTCAGGCTCAGATGGATTTTGGTCTCTTTTTTCTCATGAGGAATTCCATAGTCTTGTGGCTAGGAGGAAAGAGATCCTGGGAAAAAAGGAAGAATCATGGTGTCTTAAAAGAAAGGAAATATGGCTGGATTATGGGGACAAAAATACTAAATTATTCCATGCATGTGCTAAAGGAAAAATAGTACACAACACTACTTAGAGCATGGTGAGTGAAAGGGGATTGTGAGGTAACAAACTTTTATGGCCTTGCTTCAATGGGCCAATCACATTTTAGAAATATATTTTAGGAATATTTGGGGGTTAATATTATTGAGATCATTAGTGTGGCACAAATCTTCCCCCATTTTGTAGATGATGATGAGAATCAAGAGTTAATGGGGGATGTCTCTAAAGGGGAATTAAAATCAGACCTCACTCATTTCCAAACAGACAAGATCTCAGGCCCTGATGATTGGGATACCAAATTATTTACTACTTTCTTTACCTTATTGGCAAATATTTTCTTTGGGTTGTGAATGATTCTCGTAGCGAAGGTTGAATTTTCCTTGCTTTCAACATGACTTTCATTGCCATCATTCCTAAGGTTTTTAATCTTGCCTCTTTCAAGGATTTTCATCCTATCACTTTGTCTAATTTTGTATACAAGGTTGTATCTAAGGTGATTTCTCATAGAATCAAACCTTTCCTTTCTAAGGTTATGTCACAATAATAATTTGGGTTCCTTGTTGGGCATCAAATCCATGAGGCCATTGGGGTGGCTCAAGAGGGTTTACGCAACATTAAATTATTGATGTTGAAGGGTGTTGTTTTTAAAATTGATCTCTCTAGGGCATAATATCATGTTAATTGGTATTTCATTAGAATCCTCATGCATGATGGCTTTGATATTATTTTCATAAATTGGATTATGAACTATTTATCTCCTTTGTTGTTTTGATAAATGGCTTAGCCTCAAACTTTTTCCAAGATCAATGTGGTATACATCATGGTTGACCCTTTGTCTCTTCTTTTGTTCCTTCTTGTTGCTTAAGGTCCAAGTAATGATAAAGGATGATTTTAGAGGAAGGGATTTTCAAGGTGTTATTATTTCCCAATTCCTATCAATCGATCACTTATTATTTGTCGATGACATCCTTCTATTTTGCAATGGATATTATCAATATTTCGGAAAATTATCTGAGATCCTGGCTTTGTCTAGATTTGTGACAAGTATGGTGGTTAATGAAAGGAAATATTCCATTGTTGTTCACAATCTGGATGAGAAGAATATCAGATATATTCACTCTATTTTTCCCTTTCAAATATTAGAGTTTGATACAATCCTTAAATATTTAGGTTTCCACTTGAATCCAAATTGTTATGAAAAAGTTGACTGGTAGTAGTTGTTGGATAAATTGGAAAAGATACTCTCATGTTGGTGTTTCAAATGGTTGTCTCGTGCTAATAGACTAGTATTGGTCAAATATGTTCTTGAAGCCATACCGATATAATGGATGTCATTGTCTTGGATCCCTAATGGGGTCTTGGAGAAATCTTGGTGGATTTGCTTTATATTTTTATAGGAAGGAAAAAATGATAGTTTGTCTTACGATGGGTCAGGTGGTGTAAATTGGTTGTCCCCAAGATTTTGGGTGGTTGGGGACTCAAAAAGATATTTCTCTTATAAAAATATCTTATTTGTAAGTGTGTTTGGAGTTTATTATCCATGCACAACCTTTGGACATAGGTGATTACTCATAATTATATTGTCCCATATTCATTGGACAATTGGGTGTGACTTTAGAAAAAATAAAGACAAGACATTTCAATGGTCTAGCTGATAGTTCTTAATTCCTTTGAATTGTGCCTTCAGGTTTGGCTTAGAAGATAGGGAATGGATCATGACTTCATCTAGGATATGATCCATGACCTAGTAGTGGGGTATACCATATACTCTCACAACCTCATATCGATCACTTGCGTGATCTAGTTATTACTCATTTGAATCATATTAATTCCTTATAATGCTCAATTATTTGACAACAAGGTTGGTTGTATGATAATGATTTTAATTTTCCAAACATATTTCGAGAAGAGTGGTCCCTCTTTCTTGTTTCTCTTTGTTATGCACACATCAGTTTATATGACCATGAGGATCAACTAGTGTGGTCCATTTCTCCTCATGGTTATCACACTCCCAAATTTGGTTATTTACACATTAGTATAGATGGTCATATTGTTTCTATAGAAAGGTGGTGGACAGTTCTCTAGAAATCCAAGGCTCCATCAAAATCTAAGTTGTTGGTTTGGTATATTATGGCCAAAAAAATACCCACTTGCGATGTAATGCAATGCATATTTAAAATAGGGTTGGGTTGGTGTGCTTTGTTCAAGAATAACGTGGAATCTTCTAACCATTTGTTATTCATTTCACTTTCACTGTGCGGGTAACAAATTTATCGATAAAATGAGAAAATTATTGATTACTCATTTTTTTGAGGTAGTAAAAAAAGGACCCGATTTTTAAAAGTGGTCATGTAGAATCACCCTTTTTTTGGAGCATATTTTTAGCACTTTAAATTTTCTTATGATTTTTAATTTTATTTTAAATGTCATGATTTTCATTTTGATTTTTAAAAGTGGTGATGCAAAATCACCTATTATGTTTTTGGAGCATATTTTTGGCACTTTAAATTTTCTTATGATTTTTTTTTTTAAATGTCAATGATTTCCATGTCAATTTCGGAAGGTGGTGATGCAAAATCAACCTCTTTTTTTAGAGGGTTGATTTTGACACTTTACTTATTTATTTATTTATCAAGTATGAATGTTTGTTTCAAAATGTTAGTGATTTTCATACTAATTTTGAAAAGTGTCGATGCAACATCAACTCTTTTTGTTTAGAGCGCTTATATTTTACACTTTAAATTTTTGAATGTATTAAGTGTGGATATTTTTTTTTAAATGTCGGCCATTTTCATGTTGGTAATAAAACATAAAAAAACATGTCAAAAAAATAATTAAATATAAAAATTATATAAAAAAGAAAAAAAAACCTCTTAAAAATGTAAAAAAAATAACAAAATTAACTTGTAAAATAAAAAAATTAAACAAAAAATTAAAAATAAAGTACAAAACATAAAAAAAAGGATTAAAAAAAAAACACATAATTTAAAGAAAAAAACATAAAAAATAATTTTTTTTAAAGTAAAAATAATAATAATAATAATAAAATAAAATCATTAAAAAAACGGTTAAAAAGTCAAAATTAAAAATAAATTAATAAAAACAAATTAAAATAAAAAAATAAAAATAAAAATAAAAAATAAATAAATTATAAAATTAAAAGTACTAAAATTGAAAAGATAAAAAAAATAAAAAAATAAAAAAATAAAAATAGAAAAATAAATAAAAAAATTATAAAAAATTTAAAAATTAAATTAAAAAAATTAAGTTTATAAAAAAAAAGTCTATGGGGTTTTGGTTAAATGGTGATGAGGCGCGCTATTCTAGCACTCATCACAGGTTCAATTCTCTTTCCTGATCGAGATGATGTATGTGGACATGTTGATGAAAGATGGAGTAAAAAAAAAATGGAAAAAAGAGAAAAATGAGGAGTACTACCAAACTTACAAAAAAAAATTAAGTTTAAAAAAATGTAATTAAAAAATAATAATAATAATAATAATTTAAAAAAAAATAGAAAAAAAAAAAATTAGCCCTCCGCGAGGCCCCGCCAAGGCAACCGTGGGGCCTAGACGCTGGGTAGAAGGGGATCCGTGAGGCTTCCCTCCCGCCCGTTGACCCTCGTTGCCCAGCTTCGCGGAGAGCCTGACCGCTAGGCAAGAGGGGAGTCGTGCGACTCCCCTCCCCCCGGCAGCTAGGCCCCACGCCCGACAAGTTGGGAAGGACCACTTCCAGGAATCGGCCCTCCCTACCAAGCCAACCGCAGGGCGGGAGATGAATCGCACGGTTCCCTTCTTGCCTGAAAGCCTAGCCCTGCTGCCGGCTAGACGTGGAGGTCAATTACCAGAATCATCCTCCTCGCCCAACCAGCCTTGAGGAGAGGCCCATATATATATATATATATAATTCTTTTTTATATATTATTATTTATTTATTACTATTATTATTTTTTAAATAGAGTTTCATTTTTTTTATATCTTTTCTATTTTTTATTTTTTCCATTTTTATATTTTAATGTTTTTTTTATTTAATAAAAAAAATCATTTTAATTTTTTTTCAATTTTTAATGTTTTTAATTATTATTTTCAATATTCTTAATTTTTTTTTTTAAAAGAATTGTTTTATTTTAATGTCTTTTTGGTTTGTATTTTTTTTTAATTTATCTCATCAAATTTTTTTTTTTTTTATGTTTTCTTTTTGTCAAATTTTTAAATGTTTTTCCTAAATTATGTTTTTTTTAAATGTTTTTTTCGTTTTTTTTTAATATTTATTTTATATGTTATTTTTGTTTTTTTACACACACACACACACACATATATATATAAATTTTTTTGGGTCTTGTTTTTATTTTATTTTTTTTATGTTAAAATATATATTTTTATTTACTTGTTATTATTTTCTTAAAATTTTGTGTTTTTTTTATTCTTATTTTTTAGTTTTTCAATGTTTTGATATTCTCAATATATTGGATTGAATATATTGTCAAAATAAAAAATATGTAGAAGTAATAAGTCTAAGAGAACGTTTTTTTGTTGATGGTGTACTTCCTTAGCGATTAATAAGATTCTTGAAACAACAATTTTTTTTTTGCATAATCTTTAATATGATTATTAATTTTGATTTATTAAATTCAAAAGAAATATAATTTTAGTATTAAATTATTATTATTATTTCTATATATGAAAATTGTGTGTGTGTGTATATATACACACACAATTTTTTCAGTAATGAAATATAGGTTTCAAAAAACAATTTTGCAAATTTCAAAATCTTAAAATTATTTAAAAATAAAATATTTACTTCTAAAAAATCAAATGTTTTAATGCAAAGAGTATCAAAAACTCCAAAATCACATATCGATTCATTTGTTTTATAAAGTTATTCATTCATCATAACTGAAGTGTTTCTATTGAGTGATTTGAATACATTATATAAAAAAAACATTATATTTAATAAATTGTTATTAATATGATAAACTTTAAATAAAAATAAATTAATACAAATTAAATGGTAATTACCACTATGGCTGAAAATTGTTGGAATTATAAGGATTTTCATAGAGGTGATCTTTTATCTTTAATGTCATTGTTGGAATTTTAAGATTTTTGATATTTTATCTTTAATGTCATGTCTATCATTGCAATTTTAAAATTTTTCAGAGTCATAATATATTATCTTTAATGTCATTGTTAAAATATGTTGACAATTTACCCAAACAAAATGTTATTCCAACATTAACACTTTTCGTTTTCAGGGTGTTTTTTGCATAGAAAAAATGGCAACGTTAGTCCAGCATCAATACTTTTGGTTTTCACGGCGTTTTTTACACGTAAAAATTGGCGACATTATTCCAACATCAACAATTTTGGTTTTCAACCTGTTTTTTGCAACAACAAAAAATTGGTTTACTTCCATTTTTAAAAAATGTTGACAATTTACCCCAAAAAAAAAAGTTATTCTAGAATAACACTTTTCATTTTTGGGTTGTTTTTTCATGTATTTTTTATGTTTTTTTGTGAGAGTTCTTGTTTGATCAGTAAATTTGTTGGGTGTGGGATACTTTCCTTACATTGTTTGGGTTGGGTTGTCTTTAGATTGGTTTTACATTTGAGGCCACTTGGAAATGTTGGTCTGAGAGCAGGGTTACCTCTATATTTCATGCACTTCCCATAATTATTTGTTGTGGTATTGGGATTTCCCACAACAAAATTGTCTTCTTAGATTCTTCATTCTATTCAGAAAACACAGTTTTTGACCCATTGACAATACTTTCACACTACCCACAATCAAGGATTTCATTGAATGGTAGAACTGTTTGTATTCAAAACCTAGACATTACAAAACCTTGGGCTAGTTTAATGGAACTTCAGATGGGAAAGATCTTATCTACAATAGTTTTGTTCTTCATTTAGCTAAAAACACATTTTTCATGTTATAATGGGTTTGGGAAGTGGGGTGTGGGGAATAACTAGGAAGAGGTATATGCAATTCGTTCTCTTATTTCATTTATTTTTGCAAACGGAGTTTCACATCTTCAATGCTTTGGTGAGTGTTTCTTATTTATCAACTAGGTTAATATGACTTAGTGTTGTAGGAATATTATGTTTGTTAATATTGTGGAGTACATTTAGTGAATAAAGCTCTTATTCACTTCTTTCACATGATTTCATGTATACATGGAGAGGAATAGGGTCGCTAATAGCCTTTATAAGGAAGGCATGCTCATGGATCTTGGATTATGGTTGGTAACAAAGTTCCAAGGTGATGATCATTTCTAGTTTTTCCATCGACCCTATATGGATGGGCATCCTTTTGATGATATTACACAACTTATTTTATATGCTATTTAACATTTTTTTCATGTTGTTATTTTTGTCTGTTTCACATATATCAGACTTTGTATGAACTCTCATGATATAGATACTTGTAAAACATGAACTTGATTTCGTTTATGTTCTCTGATTTGTTGACTCAAAATGTATGCTTTAGGTTACATATTACAACTATATTTTTTTATTTTTTTTTCTATACAAGGATCGAGGTACGTCCTTGAAGAATATATAAAAAACTTTTTTATATACAAAATTTATTTTCCTTTACATATATAAATGAAAATATGAGCTTCTTTTCATAGGGAAAAAATAAGAAATAAATATATGTCAAATATACTTATAAGAGACTATGTTAATTGATCTTTTCATTTTGTATATTATTTTATAGGAAATTACCTATGACCTTATGATTAAGTTGAATAAGGTATAATAAGTAAGTAAACTCTTCCACAGCAAAGTTGTCTTCTTAGATTCTTCATCCTATTCAGAAAAAGTAGTTTTTGTCCCATTGACAATACTTTCACACTACCCACAATCAAGGATTTCATTGAATGGTAGAGCTGTTTGTATTGAAAACCTAGACATTACAAAGCCTTGGGGCTATTTTAATGGAACTTTAGATGGGAAAGATCTTATATGAAATGGTTTTGTTCTTCATTTAGCTAAAAATCACCTTTTTCATGTTAAAATGGGTCTGGGAAGGGAGGGAATAACTAGGAAAAGGTCTATGCAGTTCGTTCTCTTATTTCATTTTTGTTGCAAAAGGAGTTTCACATCTTCAATGCTTTGGTGAGTCTTTGTTAGTTATCAACTAGGTTAATATGACCTAGTGTTGTAGGAATATTATTCTTGTTAATATTGTGGAGTACATTTAGTGAATAAAGCTCTTATTCACTTCTTTCACATAATTCCATGTATACAAGGAGAGGAATCGAGACGCTAATAGTCTTTATAAGGAAGGCATGCTCATGGAGCTTGGATTATGGTTGGTAACATAGTTATGAGGTGATGATCATTTCCAGTTTTTCCATCGACCCTATATGGATGGACATCCTTTTGATGATATTACATAACTTATTTTATATGCTATTTAACATTTTTTCCATGTTGTTATTTTTGTATGTTTCACATATATCAGACTTTGTATGAACTCTCATGATATAGATACTTGTAAAACATGAACTTGATTTCATATATGTTCTATGATTTGTTGACTCAAAATGTATGCTTTAGGTTACATATTACAACTATATTTTTTAAATTTTTTTTTTATACAAGGATCGAGGTACGTCCTTGAAGAATATCGAAAAAACTTGTTTATATACAAAATGCTTTTTCCTTTACATATATAAATGAAAATATGAGCTTCTTTTCATAGGGAAAAAATAATAAATAAATGTGTGTTAAATATACTTATAAGAGACTATGTTGATTGATCTTTTCATTTTGTATATTATTTTATAGGAAATTACCTATGACCTTATGATTAAGTTGAATAAGGTGTAATAAGTAAGTAAACTCTTTAATGCTATTCTTAAAAAAATTTGGCTATAAATTTTTTACGACTTTTTAGAAAGTTGTAGAGAGGATAGTTCAAAGAATGCTTAAATGTCAACTAAATGAATTGAAAATAAAAACAAGGTTGATCCTCTAAGTTGTATTCTACAAGTTTCTTTTGAGAACACATCTCAATTAGTTATTGAGAATTCATTGTAGACTCAAATCCCTTATATAATATCCAATAATTTAAACTTAGCATATTATGTGATTGTATATTGCTTCATCTCTCATAGCTTGTATTAATGTTTATATTTAGATTTACAAGGATATGTATTTAAGATTTGATATTGATGATTTAAGGAATGATAGTTAGGCAAATAATAGGTTAATGTTTAGTTTCACTAAATTCTACTACAAAGATAATAATGCATGCTTAAAGATTGTGGCTCTACAAGTTGGAGCTTACTTGTAAGTTCAATGATGTAATTTGTTGGACACCTAATCCTCTATGGATAGGAATGGAAGTCGAACAGTCATAAAGGAGTCCAAGTGACCTTGGAATGTGGAATCCAAGAGTCACCCCATCGTACTATAAATAGACATCTATGGTTAATGGAAAGGAAATCAATGCTTATCTTTCCTTTTGTGTGTGTTTCACCATGCACCTGTTTGACATGGTATCAGAGCAGGCATATTTCGGCCCTGCTCCAAATTGAGCCACTGAGGTGCAACTTGTTGTGTTATGAGAGCTATACGAGTTCTAGCCCTCTCAGCACTCTCTTCCCATATGCGCTGGATGAGGTAGAGATCTTGGCCTGAAAGGACCATCACGAATTGGACCAGGACCAAGAAGGAAACCACGTGAACCACCATTCAGACATGGCGTGGTAAACGATTACTTCCTGCCATTTGGATCCTGAGGATTTAAAATATGTGTCCAGTAGGGTTCTCATTATTTGCCTTCTTTTCATAACCAATCGTTGCCCTGGATTGTATCAATTCCTGACATAAACTGCCAAGCTATGCCCTCAATGCAAGAACCTGCTGGAGATCATCTTGTGCTCTAGTCAAGTCTCGATTGAGAGCTTGCACTTGCGCTGACAATTCTTGACCAGAGGCACTTAGTTTTTGAGTATCAGCATGTAATTTCACAACCACAGCCCTCAAGGGCTCCACTTCCCGCAATTCTGCTTCTAAATTCGTAAACTTGTCAACCATATCCCTTCCTTGCATTTCTTTGTCAACTTTTACATCGCCCACAATCTGATTGAGACGATGTAATTCATCCTGAGTAGCAGAAAGTTCTCGGCACAAATCCACATGTGTTGTAGTGAGTCGTCTGTTCTCCGCAAGAAGCCTTTGGCCACTACACATTTGGACTGTTAATGCACCCGAGCCTCACTATTCAAACAGTCCCCGACTCATCTACATAGTCTACCCTCCTCCCTTTGTAGTTGGATCACCACGCTACCCACATACTCCCCACAACTCCCTCCTCCCTCTCTACCTGCTCCATGTTGCTCCCTCCCCGCCTTCTCCACGCAGCTTGCTCCCACTCCCCTTGTCCTCCCGTCGTGCTCCTACCTCCTGCTCACACCTATACACTGTCCACATTATGGTTCCAAACTGCCCAACTTCCCATAACACTGCCTTACACACCGCTTCATCTCCCTCCACACTCCCCTCGACCCTCCTTCACCCCTCCCCTCTGCTCCCCGCAGCCTCGTGCTGCTTCCCCTCCCCCCAAAATATTTTCACCATCCCTCCCTGTCTGTTCGGCTGCCTCCTCAAATTCTCCCTCACTCCATCCGCCGTCATCCCTTCCCCTCATCCCTTCGGTCGGCCCTCCTTCCCGCAGCCCCTGCTTGCGGCCACGCTGCTCAGTCCTCCCTAAAACGCTGCCCCTCTACTCACACCGTCTCCCCGTCCACCTCTGCCTCATCCCCCTTCCATCCCTCCTCCTACGTCGACTCACACATAGTCAGTCCTCACTCTCCCATCACTAAATGCCTGCCATCCTTTCAGGGGCCCGTTGTGCACAATGTTTTTTTTTCATTTTAGCTGGACCATTCATGGCCACCTTGGAAAACTAGTACTTTTGCCTACGGTTTTGGAATTGACCGATAGAAATTAATATCATATAGAGCCAAAAATACATTATTTCCCATGGAGGACATTTTCAGTTGGTTGTTGTGTATCATAGATGGGTACATATAGACGTGCTTGAAGAGAGAGCGCATGCAGTTGACGGGCCCGTGGAAACAAATATATTCATTTCTTCATTATGAGAAGCATTGACACGCAGCTGGAGTAGGCGTCGATCTGGACGTTGAAGGGATACAAACCTTTTGATTATATTAAGCAGCGAGTCTTTCCCAATGGAGGTGTGTTCTAGAGTTCTTATTGATTGCAGTGAAGTATACGCATGTGTATTCTTTGTGTGCATAGTCTATGTGTTGAATTATATGTTTGCAATACATCCAAACTCTTTATGTTGGAGCACTGATATATATATATTGAACGCTGGAAATTGCATTTAGTCACCATGCATTGAAAACCAATGGTTGTCCCATCAAATGTCATGGTTGGTGTGTACAAATTAAAGACCTAATATATCGAGTCCAGTTATGGCATATGATTTGGCATTGGATGATTGATTATGTTGGACTTTGTTCACATTGTTGTTAAAATTTATTGCCTCCTATCACTTGCAGAGTTTGTAGCGTGGTGGAGCACTTTTTATTTGATTGCATTCAACCATATAAATTGTTGGAAAATGGCTCGAATTGGTGAAGTATTAGAGTTCTTGAAAACTCTAATACAATCTACTATCGATGACACTATCAAAATCAACAAAAACTCTTTTGTTGACATGAAATTTTGTCTACAAAATGCACATGAAAATATTGATTTTCGGCAACTAGAATCTTAGCTCCAGCAAGAAGAATTAAAACAGAAGAGTCATCATTATGAACCTGTTTCTGTTCAGAGCATTGCAACAGACTCCCATCAGCAACAAGAAATTACAGATGCAATACCCATTTGATGAGTAGATTTGGAGAAAGAAGCAAAAATATAGCCTGCACTTCCCAAGCCCATCATCAGACCTTGGGAAGAACTTATTCGTAACAAGCACAAAACAGGTCTTGGATATGACAAGGACTTGTCCTTTCATATTCTGAACTACTCCAAGCCCATCAATTTTCAGAGTGTTGGATTCCTTTATGACAGTTCACATTCAACTGTTCCAGATCCTACTCCTCTTCCAAATCAGCAACAACATATTTTAAAATGCCAACACTGTGATTGAGTTGGCCATATGAAATATCACTATTTCGATCTTCACCCATGCAAGCACAATGGTCAACACACCCATTCTTCACATAGATGCTTCAGAAACAAGCCTCCTGCAAGAACAAATATTCGTCTTGGATGGATCGCTTCTTGGAAATGGGCATCGACAACCAAGAAGATGTTTAAGTCACATGTCAGAACTTTTTCTAGAATATTGAACAATATTGCAGTTGATTTTTCGCAATCATCTCACCTTGTACCTGACAGGGGGGAAAATGGTGGTCATCTACAAGCTTCAAATTCACATCAAGTGAGCCTGAGCCACAATCTTTCATTCCATATTCAGAGTTGTAGCCAGAGACATAGCAGTTCAAGCGAGCTTGAGCCACAATATGTCATTCCATATTTAGAGTTGTAGCTAGAGACACAGATGTGCATGATCATGCCTTTTTGTTGGTGGACAGCCTTAAAACATCCATGTGAGGTTCACATTCTTCCTCTTCAAAGAATTTGGAGCACTTTCTCTAGCAGAAGACTTCAGCTTCTTGCCAGCCTTGGTAGAGTTCCAGGAAATGCATCAAGCATTCCAGAGTTGGTGGTCATCCTTAAACCATCACAGGTTGTATACCTCCCTTCTTCTAGGTTGAAGGTCTCCCTCTTCAAATATGAGGGACACTTCCTCTAGCAGAACCCCTCAGCTTCTTGCCAGATTTGGAAGATTTCTGGGAACTGCAATAAGCGTCGTGTTCTAGTGTTGGTGGTCATCCTTAAACCACTTCTTTATGCCAACATTTCAGAGAGTTGATTCAGCCTAAGCGCTGCCATGTATACTTTGCAGATTTGTATTACAACTCTCTTCTTGGACTCACACATACCCCTTCAGATTAAGGGGGGAATGTTGGACACCTAATCCTATATGGGTAGGTGTGGAAGCCGAACAATCATAAAGGATTCCAAGTGACCTTGGAATGTGGAAACCAAGAGTCACCCCATTGTACTAAAAATATAAATCTATGGTTAATGGAAAGACAATCAATGCTTATCTTTCCCTTTGTGTGTGTTTCACCATGCTTATGTTTAACATAATAAAATGAGGGAAATATATGAAAAAATAATTATATTGATAAGGTGATTATACCAATCTCACAAATTTTCTACCTTTATCATATTGAACAAAGAAGAAATGATAATTAGAAAACCACAAAGCATGGTTATCCAGGAAATCATTACGGAAGAAACCCAACACTCGTTGGCTCTCTTACTTCTAGCAGATGAGAACCATGGTGAAAGATACGACATTGAACACATTACAGGTGGAGTAAAACTTCATCCTTCAGCTCACAACTTTTGGAATACACAACAATGCAGATTTTTCTTGGTTGTAGTGCACCAGTGGAGGAAGCGGATGGCCTAAAGACCTACCCCCTTTATTACCTACGGCTGCGGATATCCTTTTTACCTAATGTAGATAAAGCCTTTATGACCCCCACGGGCCGCAGTGCACAGAAAGGTTTTGCATGGAAGAATCGACACACCCTTTTCCAGACTCATAATAAGAACTTGGTGGAACCCTGCGAGATAGCGATGCAGCGTCAGAAAGGATGGCCCAACACGAAGCATGAATTACTGCACCAAAAAGAAATCGAATGGATTTCGATTTAGAATAGGCCCCAACACCAATCGATCACTCCTTCTCCTAGGCTCTTGGAACTGAAGGTGACTGAGGATAAAAAAATGCTCTGGATAGCAAGCATAAGGTATCTCCTTCCTGCTTTCAAGTTTTTATTAGAACACCTAAAGGGAAAAATATATTACACTAGGTAACAGATACATATAAGGTAAATAATCTGAAACAGAGCATCAACCAAACAATGGATTATCTATCATTCATGCAATTACTCATCAGCGGAGTTAAAATCTTACAAGTACACAGGTCAATCATGGAATACCACATTGGCTCAGGGTCCACCATCACTCTCAACTTGTGGTTGAGAGGAGGAGCTATAGAATAGCGTAGAACCAAAGGCCAAGAGGGGGCCAGGGGCAGCAACAACTCAAAACAGGAACATAAAAAATGGGGATCCTCCTATAAGAACATACTGAAAGGGAAAAATAAGGACAATTCACATGTAGAACCAATCAGAAGTTCCCTGAGTCCATACATAATAGAGCAACTCAACCACACACTAGAACTATCCATAGACATACCAAAGATAGATGAACAAAGTAGCACATATGAAGCACACACACTTATTTTCAAATTCAACTGATTTTTGTCCAAACCAATGGAACTCTTCATTGGATCTTCACAAGGTGTACCATGGAATTCGAAATTCATATCTGTTCCAAATGTTTTTTCATTACTAAATGTTCATCCTCGAAACCCAGAGACATCATACTCTGAGAGGGACTGTGGTTCTGGGGTTCTACCAGACTCTTCATCACCCCATGTTTCTCAAAATTTGATGCAAATACTATGTCTGTTTCGAGAATGTCGGTTTGGGTTCGGTTGCACAACCTTCCCTTGCATTTTTGGAATGAAAGAGTTCTAGAAGGTATTGAGAACACCATTTGGAAACACACCAAAATAGATACACAACGCTTGGAGGAAAGGATCTACACCTTCGCATGCATTTGTGTGGAAGTTGATCTCAGCAAAAGATTACCGAAAAGTATACAATTGAAATACAAACAACAAGTCTGGACACAACACTTAGACTATGAAAACACAACTTTCTAATGCAGAATTTGCAAGTAGACTAGAAATTTACAAAACATTTGTCTAGATGCAAAAACATATAACAGAAAATAAAAAATAAAAAATGGGAAGGTACCAAAAGGGTGGAAAAATCCCCCCTGTGATACAGTGGAAGATGCATAATACGAATTAGACAAACCTACCCCCAAAGAGACCGAACAACCATCAACAGAACCAGAATTTCAAAGGAATGAAACACAAGGTCCATTTCACTTGCAAAAATCCCCAGATTGGCCTACAAAGTAGTCAATGGATATAGAAATGGTGGGAATAAACGACATATTTTATCAGATACCTCAAATTCAGACAAGGATAATGGGGCACACATACAATAAAATTAGCTCACCCTTGTCTCTCCTTTGCCATCATAAAGGGAATGTTCCAAGGTCAAGAAGAAGAAAGGGAGAAAAACTTAATATTTCTCCTCTTATGTATTTTTAGGATTTCTTGTTTGATTATTGAACACCAGTCATGACTGGTTGTTGGACAACTACCCACTGATGTAATATGTAATTTTATTTTCGTTAATAGAATTACGACTTTTTCCTTCAAAAAATGATATCCATAGTAGTAGTTATTAACCCAGTAAATCCATGTACTTGATGAATTTTTAAAGATATTATTGCATTAAATAGTTGGTATTCATTATTTAATTCGACAAGTTAGCAAATTTTAATTTTTTAACAAATCATGATATGAGCATTCATGATGTTTTTATTACTCTACATGTGATGTGCCAAAATGATTATCATGTTATGCTACGATGTTATGTTAACATGTGATTTTATTTATTATGCTGATGTAATGCTATATCTAACACAAAGATATGTTAATGTTATAATATTACAATAGCTTCTCATAATGTGATGGCATGATGTGCATGTGGTTTTTTATGATGAGATGGTTAATGATGGCATACATGAATATGTGGTACTTTATTATTCGAAAATATTTTATACTAATGATGTGATGTTCTCATGATGACATGCAAGATTTAGCATGTGGATTATTTTCTATGAGATGATGACATTATGACTATAACTAATGATTCATTGGTTGTAGTTGTTGTAATGTTCCAAAATTTTAGCCTCCAAGCTAAATGGAACATTAGAGTTAGTAGCAGCTCTAGTTGGTGAATAAATGGGAAGAAAAGCCCATAAGTTTCCTAAGGAGGAATAAAATACTCCAAATGTGAAAGGGGATAATATTTCTAGCTCAATAAGACACCTCCATGTGTGAATAGGGTTAAATTCAAGCTGCTTTGACTAAGTCAACAACACAGTTTAGTGGAGGAGGAATCCAAAGATGAATAACGCAATTTTGGAGGGAGATGTAACTTGGGTTAGAAGTAACCTAATTGAGTGGGGCCAAGGGAAATAAAACTCATGTCTTATATAAGGAAGAGGATGGCAACATTATTCATCATGTTGTAGATTATTATTCTTGGCTGCCAAGAATTGTTGCTGTTTTGCTGCTTAGAAAAGTTGTAGTGTTGTTTAGCACTGGGTGTTCCTGGGCAGGAATCCCACCTCTTTCCTTTGAGGAGCTCATTTGGAGAGTTTTCATTCATCATTCCACATCAGGTTTTCAGGCCAATCTTCAGCCATCTTCATCAGCACAACTTTGTCGGAGATTGTGTAGTGTTGCTGGGTGCAGCAGTGGAAGGGATTGGAATCTCGACTTCTGAGCTAGTTTCTCATTGTAGGAAGGTTTCTTCACTTGAGAGATCTATTTGGAGAGCTCCATAGCTTATTTCAGATCTGTGGTATCAGACCACACATTTCCCATACATTCCCAGCACTGTTTTTGCTAGGGAATGCGTTATTTTGGAGGTAGAGCTCATTGCATGGTTTGGTGGCTCTGTTGTTGAGTTTCCTTATGATTGAGAGGTTCATCCTTTCATGGGAGGAATCCATTGAGGGATCTACATCAGATCAGAAATATTTCAGCCTTTTACACTCATGTGCTTTAGTATTGCAATGATAATTCAGTGATTTCCTGAATATCACATTTTTATATAGAGTGTTTGGACAAGAAACCCTTGCCGGTTTCTTTTGTATTTTGCATAAGGATCTTAGATGTCTATTCTTCAGAATTATTTATCAATTAATGAGTAGATCTATTGTTCTCCTATCATTTTATGTGTAAACCCTCTCTTATACTGCGAAGTCCCTTGAGCAGCTGCTCCAACATTTTGCAGTCTTGGGGTTTTCGCACTTTTTGGCAATCCTAGGTGTGGGAGATCTGTTTAACCCACATAGTTTGCTCTTTTTCAACTCTAATATTGGATTTAGAATGTATATTGACTAATATATGGGCTCCAAGAGTCCATTTTACTGTTTTATTGTATTTTTTGTTGGAAATGTGTTTTTGATGCTTGATTTATGAGCAATCCTGAAAAAGGGATATTACAGTGGTATCGAAGCATGATATATATCCCAGCTTGTGAGATCTAGATATCAAAAGGAGGAGATATGGACAGAAGCTAGAAAGCTTCAGTATGTGCAGGAAGAAAGGAAGACAAGCTTACAAATCTTCTTCCAAAATCTATGAAGAGCTTTCAAGGAGAGCTGAAGAAAATGAGATTGGAGATGAAATCTCCAAAAGAGGTTGAATCTAGAGCTGAATCTAGATTTTCACATGGTGAGTGTGAGCATGCAGCTGCACTCCATGATGCACAGTGCATTCAAATGCCCAGAGATATCCTAAGATGGATGGGAGGAGGAAGAATGCCTAAGAGGATGACTCTTAGTGATTTGTTGTGGGAGTATGAATCTCAAACTCAAAGGTTTAGAGATCATACTGATTTCCAAGAGTTTTGCAAGATCTAGATGAAGAAGATCCAACAACAGGATTGAGATAGATTTCTTCTATCTACTTTTGCCATATCACCTACATGTTCAGTTGGAGCTTGGGTGAAGGAGCTAAACTCCTATTTGCAGCTACACCATATTTTCGAAGATGAAGCTTTTAGTGCTCAACTTAGTGTTCCTAAATTGAGGTCATAAATTGTCAACCAGGGCTAGTAAACTGCTGAAATGAGGTGCGCTATATGTGCCTAGGTATTTGTTTCTCACTACGTTGTATTTAGTGTTTTTCTGATGTTTTTGGTTTTATGATTTTATGTTAAAAAGGAAAAGAACTAAGTGTTGGTAAAGAGAAGTGGATAGTTATACTAAAACAGAGCAAAACCTATTCTAAACTATGTAAGGCACTAAAGAGCAGAAAATGAAAAGCTTGATAATGACTCATGGCAAAGAAATAAATCACAACATGAACTCAATAACTCACAACATGAACTCATCCAATTCATTCATTAGAAATATGTTGGAATAGCTTGAGGAAAGGACAAGTTTAGTGAAAATGAGGTTCTCCTAAGTAAACAATCATCTTACAATATTACAAAGAATCTCATCCATGGCTAGAAGTTTATTGGAACACAATTGAAAGAGACTATTTGTAGCACAATAATATTTCTACTCTAAATTAACTTGTAATGCTAAGATTAATCCATTCTGCAGCTCAACTTGTCACTACTAAACCTCATTCGAAAGTTAGATATTTTCTAGAATAGTTTTGGGAAAAAGGCTTATTTGTGAAATTGCAAAAGATTGCAGAACAATCAAGGCCTTAAACTGATATCACTAATTCATTCTTGTCCATATCATGATGCATTAATAGAAAGGCAGAACAAGATTAGTTTGTAAACAATGAAGGCCGTGAAGTCTAATTTTGACAGTCAACACAACTTAAAGAATAATGAATGATACTGAAATAGAATGCAATTGATCAAACTTGAAACACAGTGACCACAACTAAACTAAAATGCCATTAACCTAACTTGAAATACAGTGAACTGGAACTGAACTAGAATGCCACTAATCTAACTTGAAATGCAGTGAATTAAAACTGAACTAGAATTCCATTATCAAACTTGAAATATAGTGACAAAATTAAACTAGAATGACATCTACCTCCGGAGTGCTACAACTAAACTAAAGATGCAACTAATCACTGAAATGTTTTAGCTCTGTCTCATTTGGAATTAGTGGTATTTTGGAATAGTTTGTAGAACAGGACTGGCTGCAACATGTTATGTAAATGAGCATGAAAGCATAAAATTCAACAAAACACAACAAAGCTCTAAAACACCACAGCTATGTCTCATCCGAAGTTAATGATATTTTGGAAGAGAATATAAGATCATGACTAGCTGTAACAACTGATGTAATTGAGCATAAAAACGAAATGCAACTAACTCTTAAAATACTACAGTTATACCTCATCCAATATTAGTGATATTTTGGAATAATTTTTGAAAACAAGACTAAACTGTAGTATCCAATGCAAGTGAACATAAAACGCAAAGTTCAGAAAATTGATTAAACTAAGAATGAAACAAGGCTAATGTACTTATCTAAACCATCTGAACAAAGCTTCTCAGGTAGCAGGGGCCCTCTACCATCGGATTAGCACGCAAATCTACTCAATATTGACTCAGCTCTTGCAATAAAGTGATGCTTCTTTCATTAAAAGAGAAATTCTTTAAAACAGAGTATTTACGATCTTCTGAGATCTATCAATAAAACATAAATCTAGCTAGTTGTTTCTCGGTTTCCCGAACCATACTTATAACAAAATTACATAACTATCTTTGAGATAAAACAGGAATAATTTTCTTTCCCAATTAAAATCAAACTAGGACTCTGGTGGTGGCCTCGTACTATGATTAAGGACATCTGTACAGTCATTGTCCTATTAGAAGTCTGTCTCCTAGTTTTGATTTCTCACGTGCATAACCACCAGTAGACTCGAGCTCAGCCTTCATGGAGAGCAAGAAATGATGAGGAAGTGATGTAGAATATGATCATATGTGTTTTTCCTTGTAGTGACACATGGAACCTACGCAAACATGAAGATAGCTGCAGAACAGACGACTGGCTACAGAATGTCTGCGTTCTGTAGCTGAGTCCAGTAAAAAATTACTACAACAACAAAATCATGAAAACATAGCAAGTTAGTCATTATACACATTCTTGAAGTAATCATAATCAGTCCTATTGATCATTTAAACCTGTAATTGATGAGGGACAAAGGAAATTAAGTGAAATGTGATGGAAAAGAAGGACATCTTTTGGGCTCAACATACCCCCACTGCAAGGCTTTTGCATGTCCTCATGAAACTTATTCCATGAACTATGAGACCTCTGCTAGGACATCCAACCCTCTTCTTCTGCTTTTCCTGCCAGTCAATGGCCTTCTGGGCTTCCTTATAACTAACTTGAATCTCAAATTTGTAAGTGCCCTTCTTAACTTTTTTTTTCTTCTTCAATTTTTCGCTGGCCTTGTACAACTTTTCCATTTGTAGAGACAGAGTGGTATTCATATCACCTTTGAGTTTAACCTGCTCCCTTAAAATGTCATTCTCATTCTTGATATGCCTATTCAGTACTTCTAACTCATACTTATCTCTTCTTAGCATATCAATTTCAGATTTTGGTGGGCTAGGAGTTCTGTCTGTAATTTATGAAGCTCTCTTCTCTACTGTCTCAACATAATTGTAAATTTCTTGTTGTGATTTGTCTATTTCAGGAGCTCCTTCACCAAAATATTCCTCATACTGATACTCAGGTGATCTAGCAGTAGGTTTTTCTTCATCCTCAATGTTTATAATTCTAGTTTGTCTAACCTCTGTTTTCCTTAGTATACCTCTAATTCTGTGGCTCCGTCTTGGTTGAGATGGCCTTTCTCCTTTGTCTTTGGCATATTTTTTAATTATTCTCTCCTTCTTAAGCTGCTTCTTTATTTGAGCCAATTTCTCAGAAATCATCTCTTCACTATCCTCTTGAATTGATTTACCAGTTTCAACTTCAACAGCTTTGGAAATTTCCTTTCTCCTCCTTCTTCTTGTAGGTTTGCTTTCAGGTGGAGATTCTTTGGGTTCCTCAAAATGGTTCCTCACTAGAAACTCTTCCCAATTATCTCCCATTTTCCTCAAATGATGTTCAATTAAGATTTTGACTAAACCATGGTGATACAAAGTTGTTTCTAGAAATTGAACCATTTTTTGAACATTTGAGGCCATTCTTTTCAGACTATGAAGCAGGAAAAAAGGGAAAATTAATTTCTTCATCTAAGAAATGCATCATTAACCGAATATGATAGACAAAGAGGGTACCAAATCTTCTTTCACAAGTGATAATTTTTTGCAAAATGAGTAAAAAATTCCTCCATTTGTTCTTTAGTGCCGAGCTAGGGATACCTTTCTTAAAAATGGAAACATCTATACCTGGTGTTTTGAGTATTTGCTTCCATGCCTCGTTATGAAATTCCCTATTTTTGAACCACCTTTCTCCTTGTCTGGGTAATTTCATTGCTTCTGCAATGAAAGCCTCTGTAACAGTGAATTTAATATCTCTTATCTCGACCTCTGCTCCTTTGAAGGACCTTGCAAATGTTTTAGTCACCTCTTTGTGAAAACCACTGAATTTCTCCAAAAATTGCAACCAACTAGCCTGCTATAGCATTTCTCTGATTTGTGGATAACCTTCCAAGTACTTGGCTCCACTTAGTTCGGTCCTCACTATGAGACCCATAGCTTCTCTTTTCAACCTTCAAATTACTGCTCCTCTGCTCATGGTGAAAATGGCTGTTAAAGAGATGTTTCTGCCCCAAAGATGTTTCCTCTGTTTTACAGACCGGAATGGCTAAGTATTGGCTGCAGAAAGGAATGATATGGAGTGGTTATGAAACGAGTATGTTGCAGTGAGGATAATTCACACGGATTAATGAGTTGAAAGCTATCACGGAAGAAAAGACCACAGAGATATGTCGTTAAGAAATTCAAAATAATCATTAAATACTTTTGCCTAGTGACGTGACTAATTAAATCACTTCAGTACTTTAACCGTTAAGTTTTAAATGATGATCGGATATGGCAAGATGGAAGGGTTTTTGTCCAAAGTTTTTATGATGGATTTAATAGACATGGTCAACACGACTAACCAAAATTACTTTTTGAATCATACATGACTTAACTATACTAAAATTTTCATGATCTGTCACTATAATAATTCCATAACTTTTACCTTTGCCTTCCCTTTGATTCTTTTGTAGTTTTGATATTCCTTGTCCTCCTTTGAAAATATTTGATCTTCAGTCCTCATAACTTCTTTAATTTTTCTTGTTGTCTTGGATATGCAGGATCAATTTGTTTCTAAATCAAGTGATTACTGGATAATGCCTTCAGGATCTCTGGCTGTAGAATGTCTGACTGGCTGCAAAATGTCTGATTGGCTGCAGAATGTCTGATTGATTGTAGAATGTACCTGTAGAAGCCTTGAAATGGAATGGTTTGAAGCATGAATGGAATGTTGGAATGTTGTATGAAATGAGTTAAAAATGGATAATGAAATATGGTGCAATGGAGTATGGGTGAAGTGAATAATGGAATGAAATGAATCACAATTATGAAGTGGAGTGAAAAAGTGGCCTGCAACTTCTGATGTGTATTATTCAATTACAGAAAAAGATCAAATTTAAAAATCTGAGATGGAAATGAGGTGGACCATGAAGTGAAATGAATGAAGTATGGATGAATGGAATGAATGACATATGAATGAATGGAGTGGATAGAATATGAATGGAATGAGACATGATGGAGTGAAACTTATGACTTTGTAATGACTATTTGCAGAAAAACAAATTTGAAAAGCTAGAGTGTCAGAAGGATTCTGATTTTCACTCTGTCTTTTCTGTATAAACATGCTAATCAGTGATTAGTTTTCATGTTTATACTTTATTATTATTATTATTATTTAAATGTATGACTTCAGAAAATTCAATTAGGTTGATGAAGAAGAAAGATTCTTCTTCATTAACTTCACATCACTGTTTTCCTGGAATCTCTTGACAAATTCTTCTCTTGAGAGTGGCTTATGATACAGCTTCAATCTATGACCATTCACAAGAAAAGTGACCTTCTCTTCATCTATTGTCCTGATTTTTATTGCTCCATTATCAAAAACTCTTATAATTTCATATGGCCCAAGCCAATGTGTTTGGAATTTACATTGAAAATCCTTGAACTTTGAATCAAACAAGAGAGCCCAGTCACTTTCTTTGAACTTATTTTCCTTGATGTACTTGTCATGCCATCTAGTCCTTTGCTGTTGGACTATAGTTGTTTTCTGAAATGCATCTTGTCTGATCTCATCCAATTCATTAATCTGCTCCAATCTATGCTTTTGTGCCTTTGTTAGATCAAGTCCTAGCTGAACTGCCATTTTGAAAGTTTGAATCTGGAACTCTATGGGAAATAAAACTTGCTTTCCATAAACAAGTTCATAAGGAGTATGACTTGTTGTGCTCCTCCATGTAGTTCTATAGGCCCACAAGGCTTCAGAAAGCCTATCTGCCCAATCTCTTCTATGCAAATGAACAGTCTTCGTTAGGATCCCTTCAATGACCTTATTAGTAGATTCCACTTGACCATTTTCTTGTGGATGATAGGGAGTAGATTTTATGTGCCTGATTTTGTACCTCTCCATCATTTGTTACACTAGCCTTGATGTGAATTGAGCTCCTTGATCTGTAACAATTTCCCTTGGGACACCAAAACGAGTAAAAATATCCTCAAAAAGAAAATTAACTACAAATGCTTTAGTAGCAGAAAGTAATGGCTTGGCCTCTACCCATTTGGTAACATAATCAGTGCAAACTAATATATATTTATTTTGTCTTGATGGAGTACTAATAGGTCCTACAAAATCCAAAGCCCATTTTTCAAAAGGTTCAACATGTACCTGAGGCTGCAATGGCATCTCACCTGAAGGAAAAGGTTTCCCTACCCTTTGGCAACTGTCACACCTTTTGACATACTCTTTAGCATCTTTGAAAAGGGATGGCCAATAATATCCTAAATGAAGGATCTTATAAGCTATCCTTTTATCAGCAAAGTGTTCGCCACAAGGTTCATCATGACATGCCTTGAGGATGGCAGGCATCTCATCTTCCCGAACACATCTCCTGATGATAAAATCTGGATATGTTTTGTATAACTCATTAGCAATCCATGAATATTTTGCACTGTCATAAATGATCTTTCTTTTGTCTCTTGCATTCATTATTGAAGGAAATTTCCCTGAAACTAAATAATTAGCAATGTCAGCAAACAAAGGAGTTTGAGTAGAAATTGCAAAAAGATATTCATCAGGGAATTGATCTTCAACTAGGGTATTGTCTTGGATGTTTTGATGTCTAGATAGGAAATCAGCTACTGTGTTTTGTTTTCCAGGCCTATTTAGAATGGTAATGTTGAATTCTTGTAAAAGTAATAACCATCTTATGACTCTGCCATTAGTAATTGATTTGTTCATTAAATATCTAATTGCAGAGTGATCTGTGTGAACAAAATTTTCATAGCCTGTTATATAGTGTCTGAATTTGTTTATGGCATGAACAACAGCTAAAAACTCTTTTTCAGTTACAGTATAGTTTAACTCTGAAGGAGTCAAATTTTTACTGGTATAGTAGATGGCATTAGGAACCAAGTCTTTTTGTCCCAATACTGCTCCTAGAGCTATATCTGAGGCATCTGTTGAAATATGAAAAGGTAACTTCCAGTTAGGTCCCCTTAAAATAGGTGCTTCAGAGATTTTTGATTTCAGGGTCTCAAAGGCTAACTGGCAATCAGGATTCCACTTGAATTCACAGTCTTTGGTAAGTAATTTGAAAAGTGGAGATGCTATCTTGGTGAAGTTTTCTATAAACCTTCGATAATACCCTGTAAATCCAAGAAAACTCCTAACATCTTTTTGACAACTTGGAATAGATAAGTTAGAGATGAATTCAAATTTTGACTCATCAAATCTAATCCCATCCCCTAAAATGTGATCTCCTAAAACAATTCCTTCAGTAAACATCATAAAACACTTCTCATGACTTAGTGAAAGATTTGCTTCTTTACATCTCTTTAAGACTTTTTCCAAGTTTGCTAAAGCTTCTTCAAATGTGTTACCATAAACTCTGAAATCATCCATATATACCTCTACACAATCATGTATTAGATCTGAAACAATTCCTAGTACTGCCCTTTGAAATGTTGCGGGTGCATTGCATAGTCCAAATGGCAATACGCGGTAAGCATAGTTACCCCAAGGACAGGTAAATGTGGTTTTGACTTGATCTTCCAGTGCTACTTGGATTTGATTATAACCACTAAAACCATCTAAAAATGAGAATTACTTTTTGCCAGCTAATGTATCTAATACCTGATCTATGAAAGGTAAGGGAAAATGATCTTTAAGAGTAACTTTGTTTAATTTCCGGTAATCAATACATACCCTCCATTTACCATTTTTATTTGGCACAATTACCAAAGGAGAAACCCACTGACTATCTGAAATGGGATAGATAAAGTTGACATTTAATAATTTCTGCAATTCTTCTTTAACAATTTCCCTAAGATTTGGATTCATCCTTCTCTGAGGTTGTCTGATTGGTTTACAATTTTCTTCTATGTAGATGTGATAAGTGCAAGTCTTGGGGCTTATCCCTTTCATATCAATGTACTCCCATGCATATGCAGAAGAATGTCTCTATAATATCTTGACTAGCTCTTCTTGTTGATATTTCTCTAGGTTCTTGTTTATGTTTAAAGTTTTTCCTAGAAATATCTCAATTGCAGAGCTGCCAAATTTATCCATGGAATAGAGAGACATCTGCCTTGATGACAAAAAATCAATGTTGGATTCTTCTTGAAATTGTTCATGTTTATATTCTGAAGAGGATTCAAAGTTTTCCAAGGTATTCAAAATCTGGCTATCTTCACTAATTTCTGAAATTGTGAAGAGAGGTTGTAAGTCTTCTTCATCCTCTATCCATTGAGTATCATCTAATTCTGTAATTTTTATTGTTGGAGGATACAAGGTAAATTTCTTGGTTGAAATACCATCAGAGATGTACATATCACTGGATCTACAGCTAATGAAGGCATCAGTTGTAGCCAACCAAGGTCTTCCTAATATAATAGAGTGTCCTCCTAAGTTATTCTTAGGAGTTAGGATCATAAAATCCACAAGGTACTCCCAAGAATCTAGGGACACTGGAATGTCTTCTATTACCCCATCAGGTTTGGTCACAGATCTGTCTGCTAATTGTAATAATGTGGGTGTAAAAATAAGATTAGGAAGTTTCAGTTTATCCATGATTTGTCTACTCATAATATTGATTGCTGCTCCTAAATCAATGAGTGTGTTTTGGATTTCAATTCCATTGATGTGAATTTTGACAACTGGATTTCCTGGGTCTAGATACTTTGGAATAGCAATCTTACCCATCATGATATCTGCTATTTTTCCTGCCAGTTGAATTTTCTTTGTCTCTCTTATTCTTTTTCTTGTTTTTTTCACGCTCAACTCCTTTATTGTTTTTGCTAAGATTGGAATTTCCTTGATGGCTTGCAATAATGGGATCTTAATACAAATATTTCTCAGCTCATCTAGGAAATCATAATTAGGCACCATAATTTGTTTTTCTACACCCCTATCAATTTGTAATCTTTCTGGGAAGGGAGATGTAGAAGTGGATGTTAATGGCTGCTCTAATATAGGAGTTGAAACTATTGGTTCCTTTTGTTTTGATTTTTCAATGTTTGAGTCTTGGAAAGTTGTGTTCTCTTCAAGAATTTTATTTACCTGTAGAGAATCTTCCTCAGAATTGCCTTGTTCTTGTATGATTACAGAAGGTTTCCTCTTTTCAAGTATTCAACTAGACCTAAGTTGAACATTACTAAGGTCTAAAGGAGTGATCAAATAAGTTGGAAAATATTGGCCTTCTATCATGTATGTGTTCTGAGGATTTTTATTGTTGGGGTTTGGTATGGGTTGGGCAGGCAACTGATTTGTTTTCTGAGGAAATGGTAATGGAAGTGGTTGATTTTGATGTTGTGAATTTTGAGGATTTTGTTGAAAACTTTGTTGAGGAGGGAAATGTGGATATGGTGGATAGGATGGTGGATATTGATAATACTGAGAGTATCTTCCATAGGGATTTTGTGCTCCTTGTGCCCAATTTTGTGATTGATTTTGAAATTGGGGCCAAGGTTGCTGCCAAGAATTCCAATTTGGTGGGGGTTGATTATATATCTGATCATGAAATCCTTGTGTTTGAGGTCCTTGCCAAGGCCTCCTGGAGACAAAATTGAGATATTATGTGGAACTTGTAGGAGTATCTTCTTGAAAGACAACTTTAAGACCAGGAAGTGAAGTAAAACTCTTGGTCTCATGTTTTTCTGAACAAATTACACAAGTCTCCACAACTTTGGCATCCAAAGGGCACTCTCTCAAGGCATGTTTCTTTCTACATTTGCGCCAAAAGATTGCTAAGGCATAAGATTCAGCTTTTTGCTTGTTTTGTAACTTAAGGGTGTCTATCTGTTCACTAAGACTCCCCAAGATATTAGATTTGAACTCATCAAGCATATGTCCTATTTCTGCCCTACTTACTGTCCCAGAAGCAGACTTACTTGCCCTTGCAAGAGCAAGGTCTCTTAGTCCTTTTACAGTTTTAGATTTCCCTCTTGAAAGGTTGATACATAATTCAGCTATTTCAGGTAATGTGAGCTGAGATATATCCCCTTTTCCCATCATGTTAAGGATATATAACCATTCATCCCTAATTGTCTTCAACAAGAGAGTTTTCAAAGTGTCTTGGTCTAAGTTTTCCATTTTTTCTCTTTTGATGTTGTAGTTAAATCTCTCCAACAAATCTTCCAGATTTTCATCTTATTTTTGTAGCATTTTAAACACTTCCTCCTTATGGTTGACTGGAATACATTAATTCAAATACCTCTCTAGAAATTCTTGTTTCATGTCTTCCCATGTCCTAATAGAACTGTTGATCAAACTAATAAACCACTTCAATGCTGCTCCTTTCAATGTTGAAGGAAATAGTTTAAGTTTTTGAGCATCTTGTAAGTAGTCATAGGTTCTACATAGGACTTCAAATTCAAATAGGAAGGTTTCAGGATCTTCATTTTTAAGTCCATAAAAGTTTGGGAGGACAAGGGTGAAATTTTTTTCATAGTTGTATTGGTTTCTTCATCTACTATAGGAAACCCAAAAGAGCTTCCCATTTCTCTTCTACCTTTTCCTCTGCCTCCTTCTCCTTCTGCACCTCTACCTCCTTCTCCTCTACCTCTACCTCTACCCCCTCCAAATAGTGTGTGTTCTCCATTAAAGACTCCTCCTCCCCCTTCTTCTTCCATAGTTGATTCTTCTGTGGAAGTTGAAAAGTTTAAGTCCCTAGCAGGGGTTCCTGAATCTTCTTCTAAGATAGGTTCAGTGGGTAAAGTGGAAGGTCTTTCTAATGGAATATATGATATTAAGTTCTCTGGAAGTCTAGGATCAGTAAATGATGGAATGTGGGTTTGAGTTGGAGGTGTGCTGGCTCTTGGTCTTGGTGAAACAAGTGGTGTTCTAGGAATCAAGCTTCTACTTCTTATGAATCTACCCCTTGAGCCTCTTTCTCTATGCATATCATTGTTTTTGGGTGGTAATAAATAAGGCTACCTAGTTACACTTCCCCAGAAACAGTGCCAAAATGTAGTGCTCAACTTAGTGTTCCTAAATTGAGGTCATAAATTGTCAACCAGGGCTAGTAAACTAATGAAGTGAGGTGCACTATATGTGCCTAGGTATCTGTTTCTCACTACGTTGTATTTAGTGTTTTTATGATGTTTTTGGTTTTATGATTTTATGTTAAAAGGAAAAGAACTAAGTGTTGGTAAAGAGAAGTGGATAGTTACACTAAAACAGAGAAAAACCTATTCTAAACTGTGTAAGGCACTAAAGAGAAGAAAATGAAAAGCTTGATAATGACTCATGGCAAAGAAATAAATCACAACATGAACTCAATAACTCACAACATGAACTCATCCAATTCATTCATTAGAAATATGTTGCAATAGCTTGAGGAAAGGACAAGTTTTAGTGCAATTGAGGTTCTCCTAAGTAAACAATCATCTTAGAATATTACAAAGAATCTCATCCATGGCTAGAAGTTTATTGGAACACAATTGAAAGGGAATATTTGTAGTACATTAAGATTTCTACTCTAAATTAACTTGTAATGCTAAGATTAATCCATTCTGCAGCTCAGCTTGTCACTACTAAACCTCATTCGAAAGTTAGAGATTTTCTAGAATAGTTTTGGGAAAAAGGCTTATTTGTGAAATTGCAAAAGATTGCAGAACAATCAAGGCCTTAAATTAATATCACTAATTCATTCTTGTCCATATGATGATGCATTAATAGAAAGGTAGAACAAGATTAGTTTGCAAACAATGAAGGCCGTGAAGTCTAATTTTGACAGTCAACACAACTTAAAGAACAATGAATGATACTGAACTAGAATGCAATTGATCAAACTTGAAACACAATGACCACAACTAAACTAAAATGCCATTAAACTAACTTGAAATATAGTGAACTGGAACTGAACTAGAATGCCACTAATATAACTTGAAATGAAGTGAATTAAAACTGAACTATAGTGCCATTATCAAACTTGAAATATAGTGACAGAAACCAACTAGAATGACATCTACCTCCGGAGTGCTACAACTAAACTAAAGATGCAACTAATCACTGAAATGTTTCAGCTTTGTCTCATTCGGAATTAGTGGTATTTTGGAATAGTTTATAGAATAGGACTGGCTGCAACATGTTATGTAAATGAGCATGAAAGCATAAAATTCAACAAAACACAACAAAGATCTAAAACACCACAGCTATGTCTCATCCGAAGTTAATGATATTTTGGAAGAGTTTATAAGATCATGACTAGCTGTAACAACTGATGTAATTGAGCATAAAAACGAAATGCAACTAACTCTTAAAATACTACAGTTATACCTCATCCAATATTAGTGATATTTTGGAATAGTTTTTGAAAACAAGACTAAAATGTAGTATCCAATGCAAGTGAACATAAAACGTAAAGTTCAGAAAATTGATTAAACTAAGAACGAAATGAGGCTAATGTACTTATCTAAACCATATGAACAAATCTTCTCAGGTAGCAGGGGCCCTCTACCACCGGATTAGCACGCAAATCTACTCAAGATTGACTCAGCTCTTGCAATAAAGTGATGCTTCTTTCATTAAAAGATAAATTCTTCAAAACAGAGTATTTACGGTCTTCTGAGATCTAGCAATAAAACATAAATCTAGCTAGCTGTTTCTCGGTTTCCCGAGCCATACTTATAACAAAATTACATAACTGTCTTTGAGATAAAACATGAATAATTGTCTTTCCCAATTAAAATCAAACTAGGACTCTGGTGGTGGCCTCGTACTATGATTAAGGAAATCTGTACAGTCCTTGTCCTATTAGAAGTCTGTCTCCTAGTTTTGATTTCCCACGTGCATAACCACTTGTAGACTCGATCTCAGACTTCATGGAGAGCAAGAAATGATGGGGAAGTGATGTGGAATACGACCATATGTTTTTTACCTTGCAGTGACACCTGGAACCTACGCAAACATGAAGATAGCTGCAGAACAGACGACTAGCTACAGAATGCCTACATTCTGTAGTGGAGTCCAGTCAAAAATTACTACAACAACAAAATCATGAAAACATAACAAGTTAGTCATTATACACATTCTTGAAGTAATCCTAATCAGTCCTATTGATCATTTAAGCCTGTAATTGATGAGGGACAAAGGAAATGAAGTGAAATGTGATGGAAAAGAAGGACATCTTTGGGGCTCAACAAAGCTATCAGAGTTGCAGCACTGCATTTCAGAGGTAAGGCTCATGCATGGTGGATTTTTGAATCTTATTCCTTAAAGCATTCCAACACTTTCTTTTATGCAAGGTTCATAAAAACATTGATGGAGAGGTTTGGTGAAAAACTTCCTAAGACACATGAGTAAGGAAAACTTGAGAAAACAAAACCCTTGCATGTGATGGAGGAAACTCCATTTCATAAAACCATGGGAGGAGCTGATGTCTTGCATTACAGTTTTCCATAAGAAAAACCTCCAGTTCATATTCTTGAACAAGAGGGCATGGGGAACACTTTTTCACAAAGGGATCCAATCGTTGAGATGTTTCCTACACACATTGATGAAGGAGAAGGCAACAACGCTTTCATATCTAGAGCACATCCAGTGCCTCATGCAGAGGGAGGAGGAGAAAATTCTCCCATAGGAGGGATTATTGTATCTTAGCAAGAAGTTCCCCAAGATCTCATACATAGAGGTCCAAGCACAATCAGTGAGCAGCATGGTTGTGTAACATTACAGCTGGAAGGAGGAGGAAAGGAGGAAGAGCAGCATCAATTGATGAGAGGCATACACCCTTCTCTATTTCAGAGAGCCAATGCAAGCAAGAGGCAGACTGATTTGAGCTGTAGAAGCAGGGGCAAGATTGCCCAATCATCTGTGCAGTCTACTCTTGACATTGATGTCTCACTTCATGGAGGCATTTCACCGAGGAGGCCACCGGATCCGCAGTTGATAAGAGATATCCTGTCTTCAAGTTCACCACTCTTGGATTTTGGAGAGGTGAAGATTTTGGAGGAAGAATTTGGCATGGGGGATGTCAAAGTAGCAGGCAACAGCATGAGGAGAGCTTCACATGCTAGATCACCAACGCTGTCTTTGAGGAGGATTGATCCTTATTGGAGGTCTCAACTTTTGGTGGAGTACTCCAAGGATCTTGGTGCATGCATGATTCTTGATGACCCAAAGGGAGATGACAGATACATGGTGGATGATATGGTCATCGATTTTTATGGCAGAATATTCTTGGCTTGGGCATCTGGTCTCAAGGAGAAACTATTACAGGCAACACATGAGGACTTCCTAGCTATGCACCTTGATGCATATCTTGTTTTGTTTAAGGAGTTCACTTGGGAGGGCATCCAGCAGGACATATATTAGCATATGGAGAGATGCATAGCCTGGATGGTGATAGAGAGGATGTCACAACCACCTTCCTACTCATTGGGAGTGAGGGAGAATTTCCAGTTGAGCCATTTTATCTCAAGACCTTAAGTACATAATGGAGGAGGTA
Organism: Pinus albicaulis; assembly: GCA_034641835.2. Classification (NCBI taxonomy): domain Eukaryota; kingdom Viridiplantae; phylum Streptophyta; class Pinopsida; order Pinales; family Pinaceae; genus Pinus; species Pinus albicaulis. Next base: position 648,893,988 of record CM076579.1, read on the forward strand.
TCATTTCATGTTTTGTATTGTACTTCTTTCCTTTATTTGAGCAAAATGATGTCACAAGAAGAGATATTTCTTCTTGCATATTGTACGATGATGTACTTGCAGCTACTTGTAGCATTGATCTTGGCTATCCTTTTGAAGAGCTATGGGGGAAGCCATATGTCTCTTGGTGTGCACCAATGACACCATATTGTAACTTCATGTTTTAATCTTATGAGATGACTATGGCAGCAAACAAGTGGCTGGAAAAGCACTTGTTATTTCTTATTTTGATGCAAGCCAAGGATGCACTACACTGGTTCCATGAGAGGGACCATGATTCACTCTCTAGTTTTCATTTGGAAACTAGTTTTTATTGTATCTTGCTTCCATGTATTGCTGATGTATTTTTATTCAAGGGAAGGTTTGCATGGAGAGAAAAACCAATTGGTTGGCATGACACCCATATGATAGAGAAACATAAGATTTGTTGGTATGGGGCATCATACAAGTTGACCATCATGATTTTACTTCATGACTTGTATGAGGGGGAGATGAGGCAGCAAGAAAAATTGTTGTTGTTATGGTTACACTTGGGAGTGTATGGGAAAAATTCTTCCCATAATTTTCATGATATTTCTGAAGAGATGGAAGGCACATTCAGGGTGCAAGGAGGCTACCCTTCAGTATTGGAGGATCATGAGAGACTTCCATGTTGGAAGATAATCTTCTCACATAGCAACATGATTGTGGATGGATTTGGCATGTGGAATGTCAAAGGGAGAAGTCATGGAGCCTTATTCTTAAGGCCTACATCGTTGTTACATGGGAGTGTGTTCTTATTGATGAAGTGTTCCAAAGAGTATTTGTATCCCTTATTCTTGTAGATTTTTGTGAGGGAATCCTCATGGGGGAGCTTACACATGGACCTCACTTTTAGCCTACTCACTATGTATGGTAGGGAACGCATATTTGTACTTGTTGATTACTCCCTTGAGTATTTATACTTTCCCACCATGTTTGAACAATGCATTGCTCCTCAAAAGAGCAAGAGTATTTTTGGGTTTCATGGTCACTTTAGGGCTAATGTTTATGATGATAGTAGCCCATATATACATGACCTTGGGCAAGTGTATTGTTATTTTATCTATGTATAGCTGATATACATTGATGCTTACTTCCCCATGATGGGAAAAAAAACGTATCCAACTTGTAACTTGTTGTAAGACCACTTGCCGTATGACATTCTCCAGCAACAGTTGGGGGGACTGTGTAATATCCACTTGGAGAACCTTTGGTACCATCCAAAATTGCACCTAAATTTCAGCAATTTTCTGATTTGGAGGAAAAATGGTGATGATGTGCCATTCATATTGGATGGAATGGTTTGGTTTGACATGTCTCATGACTTTGGGGGGAGAGTCCTTGGAGGCTCAATCTTCTTCTTTCCATTGGAGGGAAATCATGTTGCAGCCCAAGATTAGCATGCCTTCTACACTTATCATAAGTGGAGAGGAGGACAACGTGGGATAGGCCCTCTTGCCTATCATGTTCATTTATTCAGCCCACCTACATTTCAGGAGCACAAGGTGGAGGAGAATTTTCATGAGTTGCCATGTTGGAGGGTGACTCACTTAATTTGGATGATAGCATGGGTGAGGGAGACACTCATTCCCCATGATTATCATCACTCTCGCTTTGTGGAGGCCATGAGACAGCTAGCAAGTTTCCATTCACACTTTCCACCTTTGATTGATGCAGACACTTTGGTTTTGCACACTTGGGAGGAAGCGTTGGATGACAGTATATTTGCAGATTCCCTTGATGCAGTTGTTGAGTCTCAAAAGTGTTTTCCATATTCATACATATTTCCATTATGTCATAACCATCTAGCTCTTATTTCATAGCCATATGACCTAAAGCCCTACATCAAGTAACGATTTTCATAAATATATGGGTTAGGATCCTTGTTTTCCAAAGTTATTTATTTTATGTATTTAAAGTGAATTTATGATTAGAAACTAGAAAATTAACATAGTTTCATATATCTATATATGTGTTGTGAGTTTTGTGACATGTGTAGGTCAAAAGAAGACTTCTAGAAGACCCTTATGTGGCACTCTAAGGCCAAATTCGAATTTGGTTGGAGAAGATCATGGGATCATGAGAACATGTGTCTCACTTCCTTGTTGTATTGAAACTCTAAAAGGATATGTGTCTCACTTCCTTATTGTATTGAAACTCTAAGAGGATATGTGTCTCATTTCTTAGTTGTGTTGAAACTCTAGAAAGACATGTGTCTTATCATTTCCTATTTTGATTGTAACTCTAGAGATGGAAGGAGAGATTCATGGACTCTCATTAATGAGATGACTCCTCATATTTTGTATAAATAGGAGAAGCTTTCTCCTATCAAGGGTAATGAGGAAGTAATGAAAAAGTAGTGAAAAATAGGAGAAGGAGAGAAAGGAATAGAGAGTCTTTTGTAACAAAGTTTAAGATGGAATGGGATGTAGATTTGTGAGATTTTCAATAGAGAAATTCAGTTCTTTGATGTTGTTTTGATTACAACTTTAAGGAGCTGAAAGACTTCATCAAATTGGTAGCAGAGGGCCCCTGCTATCCAAGGAGGCTTCTATATGCTTTCTAGATAAGTAGCTTTTAATTCATGTCTTGCATTATTTGTTTAACTGAAAGATCCTCATCATCTTAAAATCATTCTTTTTCTTAAAACACTCTTCCAACATATCATTATTAGATGAAAAAGATTTGGTTGTATCATGTCGAGTTAATTAGCATTTTCTGTTTTTCAATTAGATTAAAAGATCCTCATTATCTTACAATCATTATTTTTCTTAAAAAGCTCTTCTAACATATCATTATTAGATGAAAAAGATTTGGTTGTATTATGTTGAGTTAATTAGCATTTTTAGTTGCAATTCCTTTTGTTAATTATCACAGTTAGAATTATTCTAATAAACTCTTCCAAAATATCATTATGATGGATAAGGCATAACTGTGGTATTGTAGGTTTTAGTTGTTTGTTTACACTAAGTGGCATAGCCATTCTTACTCTTACAAAGCTCTTCCAAAATATCATAACAATGAGTAAGAAATAGCTGTGGTGTCTTAGATTTTAATTGTATTTTCTTTCAGTTTTATGTTTATGTTCAATTGCATTGAATAATACAGCCATGACTGTTTTACAAACTCTTCCAAAATATCATTCATCATGAACAAGATGGGCTGTAGAATTCCATAGACTAGTTGCATGTTAATTTAGTGAGAGTACTCCGGAGGTAGATTACATTTATTTTCCCAAAAAAAATAAGAAAAACACATATAACGAAGTAAGGAAGAGGTCACTTAAGCACATATAGTGCACCACACTTCATCAGTTTACTAGCCCTGGTTGATAATTTATGTTAGCAATTTAGGATGCTAAATTGACTACACAGCAGTGATGGAAGCTATTGATGGAGGCCACATGAGGAAGATGGGAGATATTTTGTTCTCCTTATGCATTTTCTTGAAGACAAGCAAATATTTTGGAGGGGAGGACTGTAATATTCCAAAATTTTAGCCTCCAAGCTAAATGGAAAATTAGAGTTTTTTTTTTTTCTCGTGTAGACTAATCCTAATTTTTCCATTTTTTCTTCTCCCATCCCACCCACAGGTTTCGAATCGGTGACCTTGTAGAATGGAGTGCCTTAAGAGTGCACCCTATCACCGAATTCTCTACACCACGTGGGCAAATGGAACATTAGAGTTAACAGCAGCTCTAGTTAGTGAATAAATGGGAAGAAAAACCCATAAGTTTCCTAAGGAGGAATAAAATACTCCAAATTTGAAATGGGATACTCTTTCTATCTCAATAAGACACCTCCATGTGTGAATAAGGTTAAATTCAAGCTTCTCTGATTAAGTCAACAACGCAGTTTTAGTGGAGGACGAATCCAAAGATGAATAACACAATTTTGGAGGGAGATGTAACTTGGGTTAGAAGTAACCTAATTGAGTGGGGCCAAGGGAAAGAAAAATCATGTCTTATATAAGGAAGAGGATGGAAACATTATTCATTATGTTATAGATTATTATTCTTGGCTGCCAAGAATTGCTGCTACTTTGCTGCTTAGCAAAGCTGCAGTGCTGTTTAGCACTAGGTGTTCTCGGGTGGGAATCCCACCTCTTTCCTTTGAGGAACTCATTGGGAGAGTTTTAATTCATCATTCCACATCAGGTTTTCAGGCCAATCTTCAGCCATCTTCATCAGCACAACTTTGTCGGAGATTGTGTAGTGTTGTTGGGTGCAGCAGTGGAAGGGATTGGAATCTCGGCTTCTGAGCTAGTTTCTCATTGTAGGAAGGTTTCCTTCACTTGAGAGATCTGTTTGTAGAGATCTATATCTTATTTCAGATTTTTGGTATCAGACCATACATTTCCCATACATTCCCAGTGTTATTTCTTCTAGGGAATGCGTTATTTTGGAGGCAGCACTCATTGCATGGTTTGGTGGCTCCATTGTCGAGTTTCCTTATGATTGAGAGGTTCATCCTTTCATGGGAGGAAGCCATTGATGGATCTACATTAGATAAGACATATTTCAGCCTTTTACACTCATGTGCTTCAGTATTGCAGTGATGATTTAGTGATTTCCTTAATATCACATTTGTATACAGAGTGTTTAGACAAGAAACCCTTGCCAGTTTCTTTTGTATCTTGCATAAGGAGTTTAGATCTCTTCTCTTCAGCATTATTTATCAATAAATTAGTAGATCTATTTCTCTACTATCATTTTATGTGTAAACCCTCTCTTAGACTGTGTAGTCCCTTGAGCAGCTGCTCCGGCATTTTGCAGTCTTGGGGTTTTAGCACTTTTTGGAAATCCTAGGTGTGGGAGATCTATTTAACCCACCTATTTTCCTTTTTTTCAGCTCTAATATTGGATTTAGAATGTATATTAACTAATATATGGGATCCAAGAGTCCATTTTACTGTTTTATTGCATTTTTTGCTGGAAATGCTTTTTTGATGCTTGATTTATGAGCAATCCTGGAAAAAGGATATTACAGTTGTGAAGTAGTGAATGATAGGAGATACACTAATTCATTGAGAGGGATAATTTTTTTTATGATATCATTGAAGGCATACTTACAAGGTAGAATACCTACAAAGTGAAATATTATGGACTAAGAAAAAATTTAATCAACTACTTATTTCTATGGTTCTTTTGTTAGATATAACATGATTGATGAGACATGAAACCATCTTGATAAGGCCTAGTGCCTAGAATTCAAGTTATAATGCTAAATTCTAGAGAAAGGGTTGGAATGTTACTCATCGGTAGAGTTATGGGATTAGGCTTAAATGTTTGGGTTACTATACCTATAGATTTGTGGAGGGAGTTTAGGTCAAACTTTCAACATTCCTATGGATACATGAATATTAGATCGGATGAATTGGTCTAGTGTTGTAAAGTTTTAATATACAAATATGACATATGATGACTTAGATCCGTAATAGACCAAGAAATTCTAAACAAAGTTACCAACTAAATGAGAATGTCTATGAAATCAAAACAAGAACTCTAGCCCTAAAATCCATATTTTGTGTAAAAAACCATGAAAAAACTCCCCAAAATGAAAAAGTGGTGATGCAAGAAAATTAGTTTTTCATTTCAAGGGTAAATTTCCAAAATATCAATATGGAGAAGGGAAATCTAGCATTAAAGGACAAGCTCAGAAATATCAATATGGAGAAGGGAAACATGATACCAAAAATGAAGTTCACTCAATGTCAAGATGAGCTTGGAAGTGTTGGTGTGGAAGTTTCCCAGGATGATTTGGTGAGCCTAGCACTTCTATGCCTTCCCAAGAGCTAGCATATCTACCAGGACTTGGTGAATGAGAAGGAGAAGCTACCATAATGTGAGAGATTTTGGTCTGACCTAGTACAAGTATAGATTCAGTGGAACACCAGATATGGATCCGCATCAACGAATGATGATGAGAACTATGCCTTGGCTAGAAAGGAGAAGAAAGGGAAAGGAAAGGAGATCCATTCTAAATCAGATTTTGTTTAGGCAGGAAAGAAACAAGACTTTTCAAAGGTAAAATGTTTTCACTCTCATGAGCCTTGACACTATGCTACAAATTTTCCACACAAGAAGACAGACAAGAAGTCCTAAAGAGGATTGGTAAGTGAAGCACTTGATTTACTGTTCGAGTTATATTTCACCTTCATCGCATGCATGGTGTCATCAAAGATGGGTTGTGTGTGGTATTTAGATAGCAGAGCTCTGTTCTATATTAATAACAACAAAGAATTATTCAGTAGCTTGGAGGAGAAGGATTTCCATATGCACATCAGGATGGGAGATGACGGGAGGTACAACACTATAGGCATAGGTACATTTTCCTTTCAGAGGGAGTCAGATACTCCTTTCACATTAAAATATGTCTTGTATGTTCCTGGTTTAAAGAATAGTTTGGTTTTTCTTGCTATGTAGGAAGATCATGGCTATGATGTGATATTTAACAAAGGAAATTCGTTCCTTCGTCACAAAGCCATTGGAAAAGTGAAGAAGATTGGGTTTTGAGTAAAAAAATTCTAGAAATTGGATGTAGAACATTGTGTTGCCTTGAGCACAAAAGTAGATAAGGTGGAGATTCAAGACATCAATGATTAATGGCACAAAATTTTGTGCCATCTACACCATGGCGCTTTGAAGTTCATGCAACATATTTGTACAATACTTCCAAAGGGTGCACTTGAGCAACAAGATACATGCAAAGGGTGTACACTGGTGAAGTATACCAAAGCAACCTTTCACGATAAGGAAAGTCGAAAAAAGGAGATCCTTGAGAGGGTTCACTGAGACGTGTGTGGACCATTCTATATAGCTTCCACAACAAAAAATAGGTATTATGTGATTTAAAAAATAAATAAATCATGCAAGTGTTGTATTTTATTCATCTAGAAGAAAGATCAGACGTTCTCAAAGTTTTTTGAGTTCAAGTAACTTGTCAAGAAAGATATGGGGAAGAACGTGAAGGCTCTAAGGAACAACAATGGTGAAGAATACGTCTCTAATGAATCCAAGAACTTATGTGCTTCAAATGGAATTTGAAGGGAGTTGATAGCACCTCATAATCCACAACAGAATGGGGTTGTAGAAAGGAAGAGAAAAAATATTGTGGGACAAGCATGAGATATGTTGCATGATTATGGCCTACCTTTGCATTTGTGGGTAGAAGAATGCAACACAACAATATTTTTGCAAAACAAAATTTGTCATTGGATACTTGGGATGAGTACACTAGAGGAAGCTTTTTTAGGTAAGAAACCAGATGTGTCACATTTTAAAAATTTTGGTTCATTAGTTTATTTCCATGTAACCAAAGATGCTAGTAAGAAGCTAGAGACAATAGCTGAGTTGGGGATATTTTTGGGGTACACTAATACACCTCACAACTATCAGGTGTACTTTCTAGTACACAATATGATAATGGTCAGAAGAGATGTGAAATTCGATGAATAGATGTCCATGTGAATTTCCCTTGAGAGGGAGCTTCAGTTGCATGCAGTTGAGGAGATCTTGGCTCCAAAATAAGAACCTCTATATGTGGAGCAACAACAAGAAGAGGTGAATAGAGTGGAATAGCCACTCACTGTGCCGAGAGGCACATTCTCCAACTCAGTATGATCCTGATGTGTAAGTATGTCGGAATCCAAAAAAAAAAAAAAAAAACTAAATAAAATTAAAAAAATAAATTCTAAATAATGTCAGCTTAAACAATAACTTAAATAACCATATAAATAAACAATCAAAAATACATTTAAACAATATAAATTTAAGATATGAAGATTTTTGCAAACACTCAAAAATGAGATATTGTAAATAAATAAAAATATAAATAAACCAGAGGTATGGTAAATAGATAAAACCTCTTTTCATACTTACTCCAAAAGAGATATGGTAAATAAATAAAAATATAAATAAACAAGAGGTATGATAAATAAATACAACCTATTTTTATACTTACTCTAGAGGTATTGTAAATAAATAAATATTTACTCCACAATTTTATTTACAAAAAATAAAAAAAGAGGTTTGTTTTAGGTGAAGCCTATGGGCAAATACAATGGGGAAAAATTATTATTAATACAATGGGAAAAATAACATGGGCCAAATACCATATTTATAAAAGTGATACTGTAAATAAATTAATATAAAAGAGGTATAAATAGGTAAGATAAATAAATAAAAATATATCAAATAGGATTAGAGATAAACATCTCATTATGAAGCCTATGGACCAAATACCATGGACCAAATTATTATTAGTATAGTGAAAAAAAACATTATTAACCCTAACATTAATATAAAATATTAATATTATTATTATTATTAAATAAATATTCATAATAATATATTATAATATTAATATTATTAAATTTAATAACTTTACATTAATACAATATTAAACTTGTTGTACTATAATATATATTAATATATTATGATATATATATATTAACTCTAGATATATATGGGATGGAAGAACAAAGACGCATGATAGAGGTGGAGAAATAGGGGGAGAGACAAGGGAGAGATGGAGATAAACTGAAGGACAGGAGAGAGGGGGAATGAAGAGAGAGGGAGAGAAAAAGGAGTGAGATAGATAGAAAAGTCTAAGAGAGGGAGAGGAAGACATAAAAATGGAGGTTGGAGAGAGAGAATGAGAGAGGGAGGGATAAAGAGAGAGGATTGGGGGGTGTAGAGAGAGAGAGAGAGAGAGAGAAGGGGGAAGGGAGAGGGAGGTAGGAGAGAAAGGGAGGGAGAGGAAGGAATAGAGGAGGAGGAGAGAGGGAGGTATAGAGAGATGGAGTTGGAAGGGGAGAGATGGAGGGAAGAATAAATACATATAGAGTGAGAAGCGGAGAGAGAGGGAGTGAGAAGAGAGAGATGGAGAGAGAGTGTGTATGTTTATGGGTGAGATCAAGAGACATAGAAGGAGTGATGGATACAAGGGGGGAGAGAAGGAGAGAGAAGAAGAAATGGAGGAATATTGTAACATAGTTGGAGAAAGAGATAGAGTGATGGGGCAAGAGAGAGGATTTTAGGGTAGAGAGAGGGATCATTGAATGGACAAGAGAGAGAGAGAGAGAGGGGGGGGGGTGGGCAAAGATAGAGGGAGGTAGGAGATAAATGTAGAGAGAGGAAGGGAGAGAGAGGACTTGAGACAGAGGAAGTGAGTGATGGGGGAATAGATAGGATTGTAGAGAGGAGAGAGAGAGAGAGAGAGAGAGAGAGAGATAGGAAGGGATATGGAGGTAAGAGAGAAAGGGAGAGAGATGAAGGAAAAGAGAGGGGATTGGAGAGATAGGAGGAGAGAGGGAGGTATAGAGACATGGAGTTGGAGGGGGAGAGAGAGAGAGATAGATAGATGGAGTCCGATGGGGAAAGAGGGAGGGAACAATAAAGACATAGAGAGTGAGAAGTGGAGAGTGAGAGGGAGATGGAGAGAGATGGAGAGAGAGTGTGTATGTTTGGGGTTGAGATAAAGAGACAAATAAGGAGAGATGGAGAGAAGGGTGGAGAGAGAGAGAGAGAGAGAGGCATATAGTAACAAAGTTGGAAGGTGGAGAGAGAGAGAAAGGAAGAGAGGGAGTGGAGAGAGGTAGGGAAAGAGAGATGCATATGGAGGGGAGAGAGAGGGAGGTAAGAATAAATACATAAAGAGTGAAATTTGGAGATAGAGAGAGAGGGAGTGATAAGTCATATTGAGAGAGAGGATAGCAGGAGGGAAGATAGATAGAAGTTGTTTTTTTTGGGGGGGGGGGAGAGAGAGAGAGAGAGAGATCATGTGTGTTTGGGGGGTGAGATAAAGAGATAAAGAAGGAGATATGGAGGCACACACACACACATATATGGAGGGTGGGGGAGAGTAAAGAATATTTCTTGCACTAGATGCATTGATTTCAAAGTAGATGGTGATTTCTAATCCTATTTGATTGCTTGCACTAGATGCATCGATTTTAGTGTAGATGTTTATTTCTAATGATATTTGATTACTTGCACTAGAAGCATTTATTTCAAGGTATATTATTTCTAATCCTATTTGATTGCACTAAATGCATTGATTTTAGTGTAGATGACAATTTCTAATCCTATTTGATTGCTTGCACTAGATGCATTAATTTTAGTGTAGATATTGATTTCTAATTATATCACACTAAATGCATTGATTTCAATATAGATGATTTCTAATCCTATTTTATTGCTTACACTAAATGCATTGATTTCAGTATAGATGGCGATTTATAATCCTATTTGATTGCTTTCACTAGATGCATTGATTTCAATATAGATGTTGGTTTTCTAATCCTATTTCCTTACTTACACTAGATGCATTGATTTCAGTGTAGATGTTTGTTTCTAATACAATTTTCTTACTTGTACTGGAAGCATTGATTTGAGTGAAGATGTTGATTTCTAATCCTATTTGATTACTTTCATTAGATGCATGGATTTTAGTGTAGATTTTGTTTTCTAATCTTATTTTATTTCTTGATTTTGATGCATTGATTTCTGTGTATATGTGGATTTATGATTTTATGTAATTAAATGTATGATGGTACATTAATTTTAAAGTCGTTGGATTAATAACATGCATTTATTTTAGTGTAATCACAAAAAAATAATTTACAATGTACATTGATTTTTGTGTTATAGTAATTAAACCTATTAATAGTGGAGAGCAAGAGAGACAAGGTATGAATTTGAATACAATAACTCGAGCTAAATATTTGAATGGTTTGCAATTTCAACTGTCCTTTTCATATAATCGATATGAAAATATGACCAAAGTAACAAGGGTGACAATAAGAATAGTAGAAGAAAATAGTTTGAGATTGATCACAATAGATACTATTTGTAATTGAGTACATTCTTATTATTCATATTTTTTATAATTCAATATTATTATTAGAGTGCCAATTTGCATTCAAAAAATTTATTTCATCATTTTTCATCATTAAAGTTATTTTATAATATTGATCATCTCAACAAACTGAGGTAACTAACCAAATTTAAAATTAAAACGACTCGATAAATCTCATACATATTTAGCATATTTAAACTGGTTATATTAATATTAGATGTATTTACATATTGTTGATAAAATTAATCATATGTTGCTGATATTATCGACAAATTTCCATGGCTGCACACGACTAAAACCAACCTAGATCCATCTTAACTCCAGATCTATCAAGCATTGAGAGGGATCAAATTTCTCGAGGTGCAAAACTTTCCTCAAGTTTTTCACTCAAAAAATAGGTTTGCATCTCAAGAGATTTGATCCCTATCAGTGCTTGATAGATCCAGAGTTAAAGAGAATCTAGGCTGGTGTAAAGACGTCTCGAGATAGAAGGAAGTGCACCAAAGAGGTTGATAGGTTGGTGCTTGATGCTAGATAGAATGTGCAAGAACCCACATCACAACATAGGCAAAGAAGCTCCCTAGAGTGGTGCATTGGATACATGGCTCCAGTAAGCGAATGTGTAGATATAGAGCCATCCTCTTTCGAGGAAGCAATTCAGAAAAAAATTTGGATTGATGCCATGGTTGAGGAGTATAACTCCATTATCAGAAACAAAGCATGGGAAGTTGTCCCAAGACTGGAGGGGAAGTCAGTTTTAGGATCCAGGTGGATCTACAAGGTGAAGCAGGTAGCATATGGGAGTGTGGAGAAGTAAAATACCATGTTTGTAGCCAAAGGGTTATCTCATGTGGAGGGGATTGATTATGATGAGACCTTTACACCAGTCACAATGTACTCATCAATTAGATCCATCCTAGCACTCTCAGCGCAGATGGGATGGAAAATACATCAGATGGATGTAAATACAACCTTCCTTAATGGGGTGATTGAGGAAGAGGTGTACATTGAGTAGCCAGAAGTTTTTTATACCTTAGACAGAGAGTCACTTGTGTTTAGAATCAAGAGAGAATTGTATGGGTTAAAGCAAGCACCTCGTGCTTGGTACACCAGTATCGACAACTAATTCACCGGGTTGGGATTCACCAAGAGTGAAGAAGATGCAAACCTTTACCATATTGTGGTAGAAGGTAAATTTTTTATAATTGTACTTTATTTCTATGATTTTATACTGAAAGGTGATGAGAAACTCATCAAGTCTTTCAAACAGGATCTTGCAAGAGAATTTGAGATGAAGGACATGGGGCTCTTGCATTATTTCCTGGGATTGGAAACTTGACTAAGAGATGGGGAGATATTTGTATCTCAGGGAAAGTATGCCAATGTGATTCTTAGGAAGTTCCACATGGAAGGCAGCAAACCCATGGAGACTCCTCTAGCAAGAAACTAGAGGAAGGAGGTTGCTACTTCAGGCAAAGTAGTATATTCTTCTGTCTATAAGTAGCTTGTAGGTTCACTCATGTATTTGGTGAACACATGATCAAACATCTGCTATGCGATTAACCAAGTTAGTCAAGCTATGGTTAAGCTTACCAAGTTCTTTTGGAAGGCAGGAAAACATGTGTTCAGATACCTCAGAGTCACTATAGAGTTTAGGCTATGGTATAGATGGATAGAGGGAGTGAAGCTTCAAGGCTTCACAGATGCAGATTGTGCAGGGATTCCATCCGACAGGAAAAACACATCAAGGGGAATCTTCAACATAGGATCAACAAAATTTTCCAAGTACAATGAGAAATAGATATCAGTTGCACTCATTTCAGTAGAGGAAGAGTACATGGAGGTCATTCAAGTAACATGTGATGCCATCTAGATGAGGAAGACACTTGTTGGTTTTTTTGGTCAACAAATGGATTCGATGGTGATTTATTATAATAACTGTAGTTGTATCAAGCTCTCATTTAATCCATTTTTTCATGACACATCCAATCATATTGATATCTAGTGTCGCCATTTCAAATATTGTGTGTAGAGGAATATTATTTCATTAGATTAAATTCCCATGGTGGAGCAGGATGTAGACATCTTGAAGAAGGCATGTCAAGAAGAAAATTCAAGTTCCACAGAAGCAGGATCAAGGTATCAGACAATCCCTTTCTTGGGGAGAGGGAGTGTTGAAATTGAAAACATGAATGGTTTCTAATTTATTTTTCCCTTAATTATATCAGAAGGAAATTGTAATTCCACATCACATGACAACTTGTATGAGTTAACTTGATCCATGTGGATATTAATGGCCACCCGCCTATTCCACATGGGGCCCCACGATTGTTTCTTTCAGTTATTCTGTAATATTCCCAAATTTTCACCTGATATTTGGAATATTAGAGTTCTTAACTTTATTAATAAATTAAGTAAATAAAAGGGTGGAGCAACCCATAATCCTCAATATGAATAAGTATCCACCTTTTTTTTGTGAATGTGGATTAATTAAGCGTAGATATACATGATGAGGTAGTTGAGCAACTATTAATGTGAATGGAATTGGAGACTATGTCTCATTAATTGAGATAGATCATGGAGGTTGATACGGTCAACTAAGATCTTGAAGATCTCAAAAAGAAGATCATGGAACATTCATGATAAAGTGATGGAGGATGTTGCACAATCAAAGCACACATGATGGAGAGGGTTTACATTGCACCTAGACATGATGGTTGATTTGGTCAAACAACGCAGTCAAAATTGGGGGATATTTTCCACATGAACAACGCAGTCTAGATGAGGGAAAAGGCATGGGAAGGCTCAAACATTATATAAAGAATATGTATGAAAGGATGGAGGCATGATGGTTATTCTTGATGTAAGGATCTTTTCAGATCTCGAATTTTCATGTGACATTCCATTGCTTTCTTGGGTTGTTTAGCAGAGATTGAAGTGTTTTTTAGCACATGGTGTTCCTGGTCGAGAATCCCACCTCTTTCTTAGAGTAGCTCTAGAAAGAGTATTTTACTTCATTCTACATCAGGAATTTGTGCCAATTCTCTTTTCCTACTTTCTGCAGAACATCCACATTTAGAAATCGTAGATTTATGAAGATCTCTTTGGAAGGTGGAAGTTGTCTTCAGTACTTCAGCTGGAGAATTGGTGAGGGTTTATTCCTATCACCTTGGGCTTATAGATCAACATTCCCAGAGCTTCATGTCAAATTTGTAATCAGGGAAAAATTTATTGACCTCCTAGCAGCAGTATTTCCTTCAGGAATTACGCTGTCCAATTTGCAGACCCAAAAGGAGGAAGGAAGTTACTAGTATTTCAACTAGTAATCCTGTGAGGGACCATCCCCTCACATTTCCATCAGTCTTTCAATCAGCCTGGAGTTTATTACAAAATTTTTTAGAAGGCATAAGGCCTCTCTTTCCCTCACAGTGCAATTTCTATTGGCGGTTGTGTTGCAACAACTACAATCATTATTGGAGGATTGAGAAGCTAGATCTCGGGCTTCTAGCTTGTAGATATCAAAAAGGGATTAGCCCTTCAAGATTAGATTCGATCTTTCAACATATTTCAGCCATATATTTGATATATCTAGCTTCAGATTTGTATTTCCTAGCAGATCAAGGATAAAATCCTAGGGAGGTGATTTTCCAAAGTTGTAGATCTGGAAAATCCTTTCTGGGTATCTTGGGAATCCATCACATTGGCCAGATCTTGAATCTTGGCATCATCTGAGCTCCATATTTGAGTAGATCTGCATTTTCCTTTTTAGCCTGCAATCATATGTTCATATTCTACTGAAGGGACAGTGTAGTATTTGCTTCAGTGGCTCTCCAGCTATGTTGTACCTATTGTAGCATGTTTTCTGGGTGACTCTAGACCATATTTTTGGCTAGATCTACTCATATTTTATACATGGTGTAACTGAATCTTCTCCAATCTAATAAAATGGATCAGCTTCTCTGTAAATTCTGATGTTGTCCTAAGATTTATTGTTTATCTTGCTGCAATTCTTATATTGTGTTTCACTATTAATGCATTCTCCCTTTTTGGATATTACAGTGGTATCGAAGCATGATCTTTGGCTCAGCTTGTGGACACTTCATATTTTACATCAAAAGGAGAAGAATATAGATGAGATCTATCATGGAGGATGAAAATTCTGCCACTCATTTCTTTAGATCCATACAAGATCTCTCCAAAGAGGTCAATCCAATGAAGAAGGAAGGACAGAAAGAAGATCCAAGAAGAAGAATTCAAGAGGAAGGTGCAAGCGCTTCCTATCAGCAGAAAAGAAAACTGGAGAATCATAGATCTCCTCATAGATCCACTATGCCCGGTTTCTTTGGAGAAGGTGAAAGTTGTAGAAATGAAGAAAGGAATGAACCTGAGACTCATGAGACTCTCAATCTATATCTTGAAGAGTACAAAGCATAGTCTAGAGCATTCAAGGAGAAGCTAACTCTCCAATAATTCTTAAAAATCAAAGAAGAAAGAGGCATAATAGATTCTATTTGCCAACATTTTATGGATCTTCCTCAAGCACTGTTAAGGCTTGGAGGAGAGAGTTAGATGAATTTTTTAGGCTACATCCTGTAGCTGAAGGAGAGGCTATTCAAATTGCAACATTTCATATTTTAGGTGAAGTCAATGATTGGTAGTTTGGTCACATGGAGCATGCAAAGGTGATGTTCCCTAAGGAGGATGTCAATCTTGTCACTTTGGACAAGAAGTCACTACCTTCACCACCAGCTTTAGAAGTACTTACATCTGGAGAAGAGACACTTTCAACTTTGCAAGATAGTCTTGAGCTCTTGACACATAGAGTCCCATGCATGATTCAGGAGATGCATGAGGAAGAGGAGGAAGATTCCATCGCTGGTACACTTGGAGAGAAGCAACCATCACTCTTTCCAGTAGTTGGAGACACTATTGTCCGGATTGGAGGAACTCTTGTGTTTTGGCAAGAGGTTCCCACACATCAGTTGATCCAAGGTATTCATGAAATTTCATCTCATATTGTTTCAGTAGATCTTATTGAAACTTATGAGGACATGCCATCAGGGCCAATGCATAACCAAGGGTTAGAACATAGTGTTGATTTGAAGCAGCAACATATCATAGTGCAGAGGACCTTTGATCTAAACAAGGAGAATGTTAAGAACTATTTCAGTTCATCATTATTGAGTTACATTCAACCCTTTGAGTTGAAGTGTATAGTTTCAGAAAATGGGATGAGAATGATCCTATGTACAATGACTGGTTATGAGATCAATATTGTACCTTGCTTTGAGATAGTAGATGTATCACCTTGCAGATCTACATCGCTATCACTTAGTAGCTGTGAAAATGAAAAGGCCCCATCATTCTTGGAGCATTATGAAGGTAGCTTCACTCATGACAAATATGAAAAATGGTAGACATCTTGAGATGAGGAAACTTTCCTCCTTTCTAGATGACCCTTTCTCAATGAGCATCTCAAATCTCAAAGAGAAACTTCTACCTGCAGTAGATCTGAAACATTATTGGTTTTGGAGGGCCTTTTGTGAAAAGAGAATCTCATTGAGAGATCTCACTGGAGGTGCAGTTCTACATTTCATGAAGTGCAAAGTTCTTCATCAGTTTGGGGAAGATGGTATTCTACAAAGGGAGGATACCATGATTATGTAGCACATCACTCATCTTCCATATTGGGGTGAGTGGGTGAGGATGATAAGCAAGGCGTTGCTGACCACTTGTAGATTTATGATATGGGTCAGCAAGCTTGGTTAAGTTGGTTGCCCTTGGTAAATTCTTGTCACTACCCAAAGGCTCCTATTTCTTTGATCCATGCCTTGAGGAACACTTATGAAATGAAGAAGGAGGCATGGCTGTGCTGGCTGCTCTTGAGTGAGTATGGTTACCACCCAATAGCTCATGTTTTTCTGATTCATGCCTTGTGTATCAATGATAGAATGCAGCAAAAGAAGGCATGTTCATTTTGGTTTCACTTGAGAGAGATTTCCCACCACATGACATCTCCTATGTCTATGTGTTTTATATTGGGTAAAGCTTGGCATGATGCTCTCATGATGTGCATTGATGATGTTTCTTTTTATTGGGCTGATGTGACATTCCATATGTCCATTAGTATGTTTTTTCTTCATGATGCACATGAGGAGGAGAGAAAGCAACAAGATATCTTGTTGCTTTGGTTGCTTTTAGGGGAATTTGGCTTGTCCATCTTACATGGAGGAGATGGAGGATGACAACAGAGGGCCTTACTCCGGTGGTTACTATTAGGAGAATATGGTTTGACATCTTTGTCTACCCATATGGCTCCTTTCCTTCTTATTTTTCATAACATTGGAATTATGCTTGGATCCAACAAGGCCAACATGGCTAAGTATGAGAGCATATAAATGCTCAATCAAATTCATAAAGCATGGGATGGGGAGATGTATTGTGATATGGAGCTTTTCCTTTGTGGAAATAACCACTTTATTTTATGTATCTCATGTACTAATGATGAAGTTGGAACTCATATGGTTGTCACTTGGTACTTCATGATGGAAGGAGGACATATAACCATACAGTTAGGGGTCATTCTATATATTTTTGAAAGACAACCTTGGAACTAGACATACATAACACATTGCAGCAAATGGAGGAAGACTTCCTTATGTGGATGCGATTTGGAGGGGAATATATGGCTTTGCATCTACCTTTTGAGTTGCTTGAGGACAAGCAACATTTTGTCGAGGAGGACTATAATATTCCCAAATTTTCACCTGATATTTGGAATATTAGAGTTCTTAACTTTCTTAATAAATTAAGTAAATAAAAGGTTAGAGGGACCCATAATCCTCAATATGAAAAATTATCCACTTTTTGTGTGTGAATGTGGATTAATTAAGCATAGATATACATGATGAGGTAGTTGAGCAACTACTAATGTGAATGGAATTGGAGATTATGTCTCATTAATTGAGATAGATCATGGAGGTTGATACAGTCAAATAAGATCTTGAAGATTTCAAACAGAAGAGGATGTTGTGTAATCAAAGCACACAAGATGGATAGTGTGTACATTACACCTAGACATGATGGTTCATTTGGTAAAACAACACAGTCAAGCTTGGAGGATCATGTCCACATGCACAACACAGTATAGATGAGGGGCAAAGCATGGGAAGGATCAAACATTATATAAATAATATGAAGGCAAGGATGGAGGCATGCTGGTTATTCTTGTTGTAAGGATATTTTCAGATCTTGAATTTTCATGTGATATTCCATTGCTTTCTTAGGTTGTTTAGCAGAGATTGCAAGTGTTGTTTAGCACAGGGTGTTCCTGGTCGTAAATCCCACCTCTTTCTTAGAGTAGCTCTAGAAAGAGTATTATACTTCATTCTACATCAGGAATTGGTGCCACATCTCTTTTCCTACTTTCTGCAGAACATCCATATTCAGAAATTGCAGATTTCTGAAGATCAGTTTGGAAGGTAGAAGTTGTCTTCAGTACTTTAGCTGGAGAACTGGTGAGGGTTTATTCATATCACCTTGGGCTTATATATCAGCATTCCCAAAGCTTCATTTCAGATCTTGCATCAGGCCAAAAGTTATTGACCTCCTAGCAGTAGTATTTCCTTTAGGAATTATGCTGTCCAATTTGCAGATCCAAAAGGGGAAAGGAAGTTACTAGTATTTTAGATAGTAATCCTGTGAGGGACCATCCCCTCACATTTCCATCAGTATTTTCATCATCCTGGAGTTTACTGCAGCATTATTCAATAGACAGAAGGCCTCTCTTTCCCTCACAACACAGTTTCTATTGGAATTTGTGTTGCATCAACTGCAATCATTATTGGAGGATTGAGAAGCTAGATCTCAGGCTTCTAGCTTGTAGATTTGAAGAAGGGATTAGCCCTTCAAGCTTAGATCTGATCTTGCAACATATTTCAGCCATATATTTGACAGATCTAGCTTTAGATCTGTATTTCCCAACAGATCAAGGATCAAATCCTAGGGAGGTGATTTTCCAAAGTTGTAAATCTAGAAAATCCTTTCTAGGTTATCTTGGGAATCCATCACATTGGCCAAATCTTGAATCTTGGCATCATCTGAGCTCTAGATTTGAGTAGATCTAAATTTTCCTTTTCAGCCTGCAATCATTTGGTCATATTCTGCTGAAGGGTCAATGCAATATTTTCTTCATTGGCTCTCTAGTTATGTTGTACCTATTGTAGCATGTTTTCTAGGTGACTCTAGACCATCGTTTTGGCTATATCTACTCATATTTTGTACATGTTGTAACTGAATCTTCTCCAATCTAGTAAAATGGCTCAACTTCTCTATATATTCTGATGTTGTCTTAAGATTTATTGTTTATCTTGCTACAGTTCTTATATTGTGTTTCAGTATTACTGCATTCTCCCTTTTGGGATATTACATTTTCAGTTTCCTTAATTATAACTCAGTTTACTATTTTTAGCATTTGTTTGGGTCTTTAACTTCTGGAGCCATTTTGAGGCCCTAAATGACGTTTTTTGGGAAAAATGAGATATATCTTTAACGAGGTATGGTGTGCATCTAATGGAGATCGTATGCCAAAGTTACGTCCCCTGGAAGTTGATGTACTAATTTACCGAAACGAGGCCCATAGTTTTGGCGCTTCATCTCCTAGGGTTAGGTTTTTGGATGTATAGGGTTTTCCATTGTTTCTCAATAATAAATTGGCCTCGAGCCCCATTGTAACATAGTTCAAAGGCATGTATCCACCACATCTCTTCTCATAGATAATCTACGAACGCCCTAGTTAGTTTATTTCCATTCTATTTGTAAAAAAAAATTAGTCCCTTGATATTAATGAAATAAAGTGTTATTTCTGCTGCTTTTTTTATGGTTATATGTGTATTCTGTTGCATTCCTCCATAAATTAAAATCATAACTGAGTCAGGAAGACTTAGTTAGCTCATTCAATTCTATTTGGGGGTCAAACTGGAGACATATAGAGTTCTCTCTAAGTTTTAGCAGGTCCAATTACATTTTATTTTGAGTTGTAATTAGTTAACTCAATTATTTGAGTTAAAATTAGTTTAACTTGTTCTAACTGAAATATGAGCTAGTGAGAGGTCTAGTCAATTGAATATAATTTAATTCACATGTAGGGATCAATTAGATAACTAATAATTCAATATAAATAGTTGTTGCGTGTGAGTTCTAAGGAAGGCCCAGTTGAGATTGGTTTTAAAGGGAAGAGAAGTATCAGTTGTGTAATTAGAAAATTGTACAAGCCATGCATGAGGTTAGCAAGACACCTTAAATGAATTGTACAATAAATTGTTTGGAATTTCCTAATTAATAGGGTCTTAATTCCTCCAAGAATATGTAACCAAGGCTAAGCAACCCAAAGGCGGGAAATTGGTTAAGTATCATACCATTCTTGTTGTGATCAGAGTGAGACAGTCAGAGATAGTGCATAGGTTTCTCAGAAAGGAAAATAACATTGTACTGTTTCATATTATTGACTTTATGCAATATACATATAGTGAGGTTTTTAATTGAGACTTTCCCGAGATACATCTTTGTGTTTTGTGATTGAAATTTTTTCTCTTTCTTGTTCATGTGATTGTGCGATCGTAATTGGTTTCCGTAATTTGTAGAAATAGATTTAGTATTTTGTTTTAGTATATTACAAGATCAGTTGAATCTATGTGGATTTTCTACAATTTGAAGCCTCTAAAGAGATGTGGGATAAGTTGGTTAATAGATATGAGGGAGACAAATAGGTAAATAATGAAAAAATACAAACATATTGAATTCAATATAAACATATAAAGATGCACGAGGATGAAAGTGTTGATAAATTTTTTCTCATAGTAGATAACGTAGTAAATAATAAGAAAGGTCTTGGTGATAAGTTTGAGGATACTAAAAGTGTTGAAAAGGTAGTAAGATCACTAACTCCTAGGTTCAATGCAAAATTTTCTCCATTTTAAGAAATGCAGGATTTAAACCATCCATGGAAAGGCTCCATGGAATTCTAACATCTTACAAAATGAGGACAAAAGGGGATCAATATGAAATTAGACAGGATTCTTTCAAGGATACTAGAAAAGGCAAATAAAAGCAAGAATAAGAGAGCTCCAGCAACAAGTCAT
Source organism: Pinus albicaulis (assembly GCA_034641835.2). Classification (NCBI taxonomy): domain Eukaryota; kingdom Viridiplantae; phylum Streptophyta; class Pinopsida; order Pinales; family Pinaceae; genus Pinus; species Pinus albicaulis. The sequence goes on from CM076579.1 coordinate 648,915,046, forward strand.
ATGATGAGGAGGAAAAATTCATTATAAAAAAGGGTACGGATAAATACAAATTAAGATGACATTTAAGTGTTTTATATGTAGAATAATATGAAACTTTGATGCTAAATTTCCATACTAAGATAGTATTGACAAGGAAGAGAAAGGAATTTTTTCTATATGAAAAGTGCCAAGAAGAATCTCTCTAAGAAGAAATTTTTTTATTCTCATGAAGATAGTGATTATTCATCAGGATAATTAAATATATTATGAATCTGACTCTAACCTTGATAAAAATATTATCATGGCTCTTAAATTTCAACTTCCAAATATAGATAATAAGGAGACAGTTGTTGATGCAAAATATGATTTTTTGAATGCATTAAAAGAAAGAAAAAGGAAGAGGAATATAAACAAAAAAAAGAGATGAGATTCAAGAACACAAGGAGAGAGGGAATAATACTAATGAATAAATCACTCTGTTAAACATGCACTTAGAAGAATTTAAAATGGTGGAGGAGGTTCTAGTGAAACTACTTCAACAGAAAGAGACGAATTATGAGAAGTTAGCATCATAAGTTGTAACCCTAAGGAAATACCTTGAGAAAATTGAGCCATAGCTAAACCTAATTCTCAAGTTTACAATGGGATCTGAAACACTAGAGAGAATTATAAAAAATCAATGATCCCCATCAATTAAGGTAGGTCTCAAATGCAATGCAACACATAATCAAGACAATAGAGACTCGGATCCTATTTATTCAATAGATGTGTGTCCGAAAGGTTATGTCAATGCTATAAAGGGAATCGATGGCCAGGAAAGAAAAGGAGACAATAAAGAAAAGTTTCAATAAAATATGAATTAATAAAGCCACACAAATCATATACAAACAAGGAAACAATCAAGATCATATATACCTCCTTTCTACATCCAAAGGCCCAACTCTCAAAGGAGAGTTTTTTTTCTAAGTACACATATTTATTCTATGATCACTATTTTTCTTTTCATAATTTTGGCCACAAGGCTATTAATTGTTTAGCATACATGAATATCAATACTAGAGAAGTAAATGTCAATTTTAATCTGAATAAGTCAACAAAGTCTAAGAATTCCTTAAATAATGCATTTTCTCCTCTTATGGATGAAATTGAATGGTCTATATGAAATAATTTGGTTATGAGGAAAGTGAATGTAGAAGAAAATTGGTAACTTCATATCAACATAAAAAAAAGACAGATCTCCAAAAAAATTGAAAAAATAAGACTTCACCTTCAAAAAAGTGTGGGTTGGTTTATATGCTAGTAATTAAGAAAAGCAATGGCACATTGATAGTGGTTGTTCATAACACATGATAGGTGATAGAAATAAATTTATTTCCTTTAATGAACTCAAGAAAGGAAATGTTACTTTTGGTAATAATTCTCCTACAAGTATACAAGGTAAAGGTATTGTTGTCTTAAGAGAAAAATCCAAGGCTCAAAATGTGTTGTTTGTAGATGGATTAAAGCATAATCTATTGAGTTTCAACTAGATGTGCAATCAAGGACATGAGGTAAAATTTAGGTCATTAGAATGTGTGGCCAAAGAGTTGGACATAGGGAAACCATAATCAAAGCAACCAAAACTCCAGATAATGTATATTTGTTAGAAGGTGACAATGAAAACTACTATATGGGAAAGAATAAATAAATTGGCCACAACACAAGAGGCTAGGGCATATTAGTTTCAATAAATGAGTTAAACTAAGCAAGAAGGGAGCTATTCATGATATGCCCAATATATGATCCCACCTGAAGATAATATCTGCAAATCATCTCAATTAATCAATAAGAAGTAAAGGGTTCAATTCAATGAAAATGAGTAATTTTCAAAGGATTTCTTGAGTTGACCCATATAGACTTATGTGGACCAATGAAGAAAATATTCCCTTGAGCTAAGCAATATTTTATGTTGTTAATTGATGACTACACTGGAATGTGTTGCGTTAGTTTCTTGAAATTTATAGATGAAGCCTTTGAAATATTCAAGATATTCAAGGCCTTAGTTGAAAAACAAATGGATATAACAAGTAAATGCTTAAGGTCTAACAGAGGAGGTGAATTCATATGAGGTGAGTTCCTTAATTTATGTGAATATAATGGGATTAAAAGATAATTTTCAAGATCTAAAACTCTTCAACAAAATTGTTTAAAGAATGAGTCATATAGTTCAACAAATGGCTTGTGTAATGCTTGATGAATCAGGGCTACCTCACAACTCTTTCGGGGGGATGAAATGCAAATAGACTTTATATCCTTAATAAATCTAATGTGAGGGTAAATAATTAAAAAACACCACATGAACTATGGTTTGGAAGACTTGATTCAATAAAGTATTTTAAAGTCTTTGGGAGAAAATTTATATAAAGAGAAATGATGATAAACTTTCACCCATGTGAATATTGGTGGCCATCCGCATAGGGCCCCACCATTGTTTCTTTCAATTTTTCAATTTCCTTATTTATAGCACACTTTACTATTTTTAGCAGTTTTTTGTGTTCTAAACTTCTAGAGCCGTTTTGAGGACCTAAACGATTTTTTTTGGGAAAACCAAGAGCAACATCAGTCGTGCACCAATGTTTCTCACTTAAAAGTTGTAATCCTAAGATAGATATTTCTAACAAGGTATGGTGTGCATCAAGCGAATATCGTATGCCAAAGTTACGTCCCCAGGAAGTTGATGTACCAATTTATCCAAACAGGGCCCATAGTTTTGGCACTTCATCTCCTAGGGTTAGGGTTTTGGATGTTTAGGGTTTTCCATTGTTTCTCAATAATAAATATGCCTTAGATCCTCATTGTAACATAGTTTAGAGGACTGTAGCCACCACGTCTCTTCTCATAGATAAGCTACCAATGCCCTAGCTAGTTTATTTCCATTTTGTCTGTAAACAAATTTCAGTTCTTTGATATTAATGAAATGAAGTGTTATTTCCACTGCATTTTTGTATTTATGGTTATCTTTATATTTTGTTGCGTTCCTTCATAAATCCATATCAGTGATAGTTTTCAGTGCTCGATGTTCAATACAGAGTCTCCATGTCCCATACTTCTTCTACACAAACAAGATTGGGCTCCCACAAGGCGATGAACTCTGCCGGATGTGACCTTTCTGTAGTAGCTCATGAATTTTCCTCTTTATTTCATCATTCTCCATAACTAAGTGCCGATAGATCGGTCCATTGGGTTGCACCTCACCTCGGGCCAGATCTATGGGGTGCTTGACTTAACAGTGCAGAGGGACCCCTGTGGGTGAGGTGAAGATGTTCCCATACTACTCCACGACCTTGTCCATTTGTTGTTGTCATGCGGAGGAGCCCTGTATGGAGGTCGTGGCCATAATATTCTTCTTGCCCTGGGGGTGGATCATCAGGAAAACAAATTTTCCCTATTTTGGAAATGAGCTTACTATATTTTTTTGTAGTAATGAAAGAGATAGCGACAAGCAATGGTACCTCTGGTATTTTGTACCACTTATTGGACAAAGTAACAATAACAGCACAAGGCCATGACTCGTACACAACATGTCGCTTTCACAAGTATGGTTGGCCTAATAATACATCACAAACATCAAGAGGAGCAATGTTACATAATACCTAATCTGTGAAGGGCTTCATGTTGTAGGGAAGTCAACACTTTTGGCTGACGCGGAGATTCCCTCATTGGCGAAGCCACTTGATGGTGTACGACTATGGGAGTGATGTGGTTGGCAAGTTAAAATGCTTCATGACCTCTACTAAAATAAGGTTCTTTTGGATCCCAATTTTGACAATAAACTGTAGTGGGGAACCCTTTACCCACATTTGGGAGTGGAAGAGACACTCCTCCTCCTCTAGATATTTTGGTTCCTCCTTATGGATCTTTGCAATGGAAACGGTGGTGTTGGGCTCTGCATTAATAATCTGCTTCCCTTTTTCATTCCCCTTTTCAGGTTTTGATTCATAGTCGGAGCATGCATCTTATTCAGAAGCCCTCATCTCAGCCACCAATGACTTCTTGGCTGGACACTCACTTGTCTTGTGAGTGGAGCTCTTATGAAACTCACACCACTTTCACGTGTCCTTATTTGGCTTCGCGATGTTGTTCTTTGCTTTTGGCTTTGGTAGGTTGTCTTGGGTTTCCATGCCTTAGCTTTTTCCTTTGTTCTGCAATTTGGGGGCACCTTTCCCTTGCTTTTGATTCGCAGATCCAAATTCTGGATTCTTCTGTTTGAATTTCTGCTCAATCTTGGTAGCATACTGATATGCCGATCCAAGTGAGGAGATGTCGAGGAACTCAATTTCCTCTTGAATGTGTCTGTGCAGAAAACTGCATTACTTCAAAACCAAATGTTTCTCTAAATCTTTGATACCCAACTTTGTGTGTAGGGTATGGAACATATTCGTCAGCTCATGCACATCTTGATCCCTTTGTTTCCGCAACGTAGTCCATTGTATGTACTTGTCCTCATAGCTCCCCACGGGATAACATTGTTCCTTGATGGCATCTAAAAAATAATTCCAAGTGGGTATGACCGAGAGTAGATCGAGTTCCCCCTCGTCCTTTTTCTCACAGTAGGTTTCCCACTAGTCCTTGACATGGGGGGTAGATTTGAGGAGTGAAAAAATAATATTCTCTCGGTTGGAAAATCATAAACTGAAAAATATCCTTCTAATAGATTCAACCATATATCTACAACGTCTGCATCTATTTGGCCCTCAAATATGGTAATGTCAAATTTTACTTGTACCTTAAAAGGAGTTACGATTCTAGAGTGGTTGTTGGATGAAGATGCGTTACTTGTGGGAAGTCGTTGAAGGATCTAGGAAAATTTGTCCATCATCGCGCTCTTTTTTTTTCAAGGGCCTCCTCGAGAAATATTTTGATAGGATCTCCCGCTTCCTCATCTTTCTTTTCATCCCCCATGGGTGTCCGTCGGGTTTTGCGAGGCTGATCTTGCAATTTCAACTAGATCGAGCCCTAACTCCTTATACCCAGATCTCGTTGGGGACATGCAAAGAAGGATTGAGAAAGAGAAGACCGCTCTGATAACACCAATTCATATCTATGAAATAATGAAACAAAATACATATATAACCATAAATACAAAAATGCGGCGGAAATAATACTTCATGTCATTAATATCAAAGAACTAAAATTTGTTTACATAAAAAATGGAAATAAACTGGCTAGGGCATTGGTAGCTTATCTATTAGAAGATATGTGGTGGCTAAATGCCTCTGAAATATGTTACAATGAGGCTTAAGAGCCTATTTATTATTGAGAAACAATGAAAAACCCTAAACATCCAAAAACCTAACCCTAGGAGATGAAGTGCCAAAACTATGGGCCCCATTTGGGTAAATTGGTACATCAATTTTCTAGGGACGTAACTTTGGCATATGATCTTTGTTTGATGCTTGGCATACTTTGCTAGAAATATCTATCTAAGGAATACAACTTTTGAGTGAGAAAAATTGGTCTGCAAGGCCAATGTTGCTCTTGGGTTTCCCAAAAAACATCGTTTAGGGCCTCAAAATGGCTCCGAAAGTTTAGGACCCGAAAAACTGCTAAAAATAGTAAATTGTGCTATAGTTAAGGAAATTGAAAAACTGAAAGAAACAATGGTGGGGCCCCAAGTAGAATAGGTCGGTGGCCACCAATATCCACCTGGATAAAACTTTGAAAATTTAAACCAAGGGAAGATGAAGGTATTCTACTAATCTATTCTTCCAAAAGTAAGGGTGACAAGAGTCATAACAAAATACTTCATAAAATTGTTGATAGTATAGATGTAAAAGTAGTTGAAGGTTTTGCATGTTGGAAATGACAAATACAATCGAATGAATTAAAAAATGATGAATCTATAAACAATGAGATCAAAGAGAATGTAGGGGAACAAGAACATGAAGCATCAGAGGAAGAAGACATTGGAGAAAAGACCCCATCCAAGTAAAATGAAAAGGGTTATACTATAATGAAAGGGTATTATGAAAAGTTCAAGCTTGCCTAATAATGTATCAAATAAGCTAATACTAAATGCTTATTATGTTTTTAACAACTCAAAGATCACCAGTCACAAAAATATATGGCGTAGCTAATCCTATGGTTATAGGGACAATTTTCCTCCACATATTCGTTCTCTTCAACAGGATGAAAGACTAGAGCATGATGGTTTAATGTTCACAATTTTGTATGTAAATTGATTTCTTCAACTCCCAATTTATTTATTTTTCCACTCTCTTCTTCTGCGAATTATTCAATTTCCAATTAAATATCATTTATTTTTATTAATTAAGGCTTACAAATTTTGGTATTTGTTTTTAATAAATATACGTAAATCATATTTTCTAGTCAAAGTGTTTCATATAATGTTAAACCTTAAATGTGAAAACTAGGGACCTCATAGGTACTTGTGCCTACATTAAAAGAACTGTGATGTTGAAGAGTGTCATTGACATAGTAGGCACATATATATATATATATATATATATATATATATATATATATATATATATATATATATATATATATATATATATATATATTGCCTATTTTGTATGTGTAAAGTATTTTTCCTTGGCTTATTTTATATAACACAATAGGCACTTATACCTTAATATAATTCACAAGTCACTATATTCCTATTGTAAGAACTTGTCATTTATGTCAAAGGTTGTCCAAATTAAAGATAAAGTTACATATTCAAATATCACATTTTGAAATATTGAGGTTTGGTTTTTTGATGTCTCATTTTGATACCCTATATTTAAATGAATTTTTACTCCATATACCTAGCTCAAATGGAAGCATAAAATTTATAGTTGTAAAACTTATTCTGATAATTTTCCAATGGTATATGGCACTCCCTCTAACTACTCATGGTTGAGGAGAATCATTTTTTAATTCACTATACATTCTACCAGTTGTACAAGTCAATCTAGCTAATGGACAAGTCAACCTAGTCTATACCCCGAATGCACTATCATTAGGCATGAGAAGGAGCATTTCATGTGTCTCCCTCAAGCATGTTTATATTTGTTCAAAAAAGTGAAGAAAAGGAGGATTATGAGATTCATACCTCGTGAACGAGAAGTAAAGAGGAGTTGATTTGGAGAGACTTTTTGGTGAAGGATTTTTGGCACTTTTTGAATGGTTTTTAGCTTATTTTGGAAAGATTTTTGGCTTATTTTGGAAGCATTTTTGGCACACATTTTGAAATTTTTTGGTCCTGGTTAGAATGATTACAAATTTTTTCTTTAGGGCCATTTTAGATTTGTTTAGAGGGTCAAATTCTATTGTGGGACGCCGAGACTTAAGCTTGTCCAGAGAGCAATGACCTCTCCTTATTGAGGTTATATTTCAGGGTTGAAGTTTTAATACAAAGAAGCTTGAACCTGTGCCTATTTTGAGGGCCAAATCCTAGTGTGTTTGAAGGAAAATTTTAGGGTTTTTTTAATATCTAACATTGTTCTATTTTGAGGAGGTCGAACCCTATGGAGGAGGTGGAGTTCTAGAAATATAGGTCTAATTTCTTGAGAGATGATTTTAAGTGCATTAAAATCCAAGTTTCAATTTTATTTGGAGCCTATTAAGGCTGAGTTCTATTGATAATGAGGTGGATTTCAAGGATCATTTGTTGAGGGAAATTATATTGTTAAGAAAACCATGTTTGGGAAATAGAGTGATAGTGTGAAGGATAAAGGAGAAAATGCTAGGAGGGTAGACTTTCTTTGACTAATATTGAACCCTGTACAATATTTCCTATGGATAAATCAGGGAGTTGGTGTTTCCTTTCAATTCGTGCTGAAAATCCAAAGAGTTGGTGCTTCCTTTTAGTTGGTGCTAATAAACTTCAATGTAATCTTTATATATATATTAAGAAAATCATTCTGTGGTTTTCTATTGGTTTAGGCTTCCATGTAAAAATATTTGTGCTCTATATATTTATGTTCTTTTCTTTGTGAATTTACAGGTTTTTGAAGTTAAAAAATGTTAATATTGATTCACCCCCCTCTTAGTATTGCTGAATATTCCAATAATTGGTATCAAAGTGGGTTCCTTTATAAATAATTTGAACACTGAAAGGTAGATCTCAATAAGACTGATGGATAAGAAATCATAATACACCAAACATATTTGTATCATTATTTGATGAAAAAAATTATGCCTTTTGGAGCAAAAGGATGAGGCTGTTCTTACAAGCACAAGAAGTTGATGTTTGGCAGGTTGTTCTAAATGAATACAAGGTACCAGGCTCTACTCCAACATATTTGGTTGGTAGAAGACTATGAAATTAATTCAAAGGATATGTATTCCATTCTAGGATGGTTGGCGGGATCATAATTTGTCAAGGTTATGTATTGTGAATCAACAAACGAAATTTGGGACAAGCTCAAGAATGTGTATGAAGGAGACGAAAAGGTAAAAGGGGCCAATATTCACACCTATAAAGGAAAATTTGAACACCTAAAAATTAAATATGATGAATACTTTGCACCTTACTTTCTTTGGATTAATGAGATTGTCAATACTATGAGAGAAACGAGATAGAAGATCACATATACAATCATCATTCAAAAGATACTAAGATATCTCTTAATAAGATTTGGTTCTTAAATATCAACTTTATAAGAAAGATAATATCTAGCTACAAGAGTATGAATGAGCTACCATTAAGCGAATTTTTAGGCTTAAAATGGGCCTCATAAGGAAAGTAATAAAATAATAGAAAAAATAAAATAAGGGTTATGTTTTTTTTAAAGAAAAGAGATAAAACTACAATTTTTATTGTATTTTTTACTTATCTACTTGTTTTTTTACTCAATTTTCAAGTGTGTACACTTGTTGGATGTGGAATTAGGTTATGTATCCAATGAGTACTCACTCTACATGCTTTTGAGTATATCTTCACTAAGAAAAATTAAAAATACACTAACATGATTTTTTATGTATTTTGAATTTTTCTTGGTGTGGATCCACTCAAAAGTATGCATAGTTGGTAAAGCTACAAGGATATAAGTCGAAAATATGACTAGTGAAATTTTTTGTCTTCTTTTCCCTCCATTAATATTCGACCTTGAAGATGACATCATCATCTTGAATCCTATTGGTTCTCTTGAAGTTGATTTTGTTAGTACAATTTTCATTTTGAGGCCCTTTTTTAACCTTAAAATTCCCCTAACGATGGAATTATTGCAACATACGAAATGAGGACAGAAAAGGAAAATCCATCTAAAAGGGTAGTAGCTTTCAAGGTCTCCAAGAAGACAAGGAAGAACAAGAAAAAGTCGAAAACAAGATCTAGCTATAGTGTTCATTCAAACGATGAAGAAGAAGCTAACTTTGTGAGAAAGTTAAAAAGAGGAATTAGCAAATATAAAGGCAAGCTTCCTTCAATTTTTTTTGAATGTGGTATAATTGGTCATGTTGCTTCTAAATGTACTTTTCATAGGGGTTAGATAGTCATGAAGATGAAAGTTATAAAAAATAAAAGAAATATCAGAAAACAAAGGAAATAACACAAGAAAATTCTTCAATAAGAAAAGTCTCTATTTAAGAGATGATAGTAGATCATATGATGAAGATGATGATAGTGACCATGATTCTAATAGAGTGATCTTCATGGAATTAGATACTCATAATGAACCTCTTGAAAAATGTGAAGGAAATCATGAAGAAGGAGAAGTGGATGTTTAGGCATAGTTGATTAGTTCCTTAAGTAATCTTAGAATAGCAAGGAAGAGAAATCTCATACTCAAGGAAAAAGTAAAGAAACCAAAAGAATGTTTACAAAGTCCTAGCAAGAACTCTGAAGGGACCAAACATACTATCATACATACGAAAGTACAATTAGAAGAATCCAGAGTGATTGAAGAAACATATAAGAGAAAATTGGAAGGAGAGGAAAGAATAACTTGGAATCTAGAAGTCCAGATAGCCTCCTTGAGGAAGGAACTAGAGAAGAAGGATATCCAATAAAAATTTGAAAATAGTACCAAAATATTGGATGAAATCATTGGAAACCATAAACCATTCAATAACAAGTTTGGACTAGGATATAAACAAAATAATATTGATAATGGTTCAACCTATATGACAACAAGAAATGAAGCAAATTAAGGAAGCTACATTAATGTGTTCAAGGGTCCTATCAAGAAGAAATAAACAATCTGCTAAAGGAGGACATACAACAACCAACAATGAAGAAGATTTAAGAAGAAGATCATGGCTTCAGAAAGACAACACCATCAATAAGACCACCTACACTAAGGTACTAGAATATTTTTCTTAGAATATGTTAGCCTTGTAATAATTTTGGGCATAAAGTTATAAACAATAAAAAATCACAAGAATTACTATGTTGGTAGCTATCATAAAAACCTTGTGAGGTTTTCAATAGAAATTATAATATTTTTAGCACTCTTAGTTATGAAATTCAATTTTACAAATACAACAATTCTGGATACATAGCCATAAATTGTAGAAGCAATTTTATAGTTACTTCAAGGGAAACAAGGCAGGTTCCTTTCCATCATGTGGAGGAACAACCAAGAACTTGGAAAATGTAGTAATATTTGAAGGTTGAGGAATGTTGGCTTTCTCTATGAACCAAAAGTAGAAGAAGAAAATGCTTGTTGATAGTGGATGCTTAAAGCATATTCCTAGAGGAAAAAACATATTTATAACATTGAAGAAAAAAATGAAGGATCTTTCACTTTTGGGAATGATAACTCTTTCAAAATTATAGGGAAAGACATAGTTAGCCTTGGAAGAAAAGATGTAGTGGTAGAAAATGTTTTACTTTTTGAATATATGAAGCATAATTTGTTAAGTTTTAGCCAAATGTGTGATCTATGACACACACTTCTATTCAATTCAAAATAATGTGAAATAAGGAAAAAAGGACGAGGGAAATGTGTTGCAACAACAATAAGAAATACAAACAACATATACATCCTAAATGAGACGGGAAAGAAAAGATTTTGTATGGGAAAGGAAGTTGAAAGTTGGATTTGGCAAAGGAGATTAGGGCATATACACTTTGAAAATATTTTCAAGACCATCAAGAAGGAATTTGTAAAGGATATGCTTGAAATTACAAAGCCTTCAAATACTATGTGCAAGTACTGCCAACATGGAAAAAAACAAGAGTTGAGTTCAAAACTAAAGAACGTTCCATCACAAAACCACTAGAACTTGTAGATACCGATTTATGTGGGCCAACAAGAACAAAAGAGTTATATGAAAATAGTAATTCATGTTGCTTATTGATGACTGCACAAGGATAATGTAACTTTCTTTTCTTAAAAGGAAGTCAGAAGCTTTATAAAATTTCAGAATATTCAAGCAACTTGTTGAAAATGAAACCAATTTGAAAATCAAATGCTTGAGATAAGATAATGGAGGAAAATTTACTTCAAATGAATTCAATGACTCTTGTGAATAATATGGAATAAGAAGAAACTTCTCAACAACTAAAACTCCTTAGAAAAATGGAGTGGTTGCAAGAAAGAATAGAACTTTGGAAAATATGGCTAGAAATTTGTTGCATGAATCCAAGATAAGTAATATCTTTTGGGTACAAGAAATATATATAATTGTTCACATTTCGAACAATGGATTTATTATAAGTAATAATGAAAAAACTCCCTATGAACTGTGGAAGGTAAAACCAACTAGTGTCAAGCATTTCAGAATATTTGGAAGCAAATGGTACATAAAGAGGGATGGCTAGAAGTTAAAAAATTTTGCCTCTTGGAAAAATGAAGTCATACTTGTTGGGTAATCATGTAAAATCAAAGCATAAAAGTGCAAAAATATTAGAATAAACAAGATAGTAGAAACCATCATTGTAAAAATTGATGAAACAAACTTGTTGAAGACCAAGAATGAAATTAAAAATCCACACATCTTCGAAGAACAGGAAGAGGAATAACTAAAGAAAGACAAAGAAAAATAACAAGAGGAACACCAAGAAGAGAAGAAGCCAGAGGCCAAACAACAAGAATAATATAATCAAAGATATTTTCAGACACCTTCGAGGACACCTAAATGCTACTATCTAAAGAATCATTCACCGAAACAAATCATTAGGGAGAAGAGTACAGGATTACAAACGATATGAAGAAGAAGAAAAAAAACACTAGAGCAAGGGAATCTATCACTATTGTCCACAATTTAACCAAGTAACTGTGAGGAAGCTATAATGATGAACATTGGATCAAGGCCATGGAAGAAGAACAAAATCAAATTGAGAAGGAGACATGGGAACTTGTTCCAAGGCCCAAGCACAAAAATTTGATTGGTACAAAATCAGGCTTCATAAAAAAACTAAATGAAGATGGAAAGGTGGCCAAAAACAAAGAAATGCTATTGTGCAAAGGATATGCCCAAATTGAAGGTTCAAAATTTGAATATTTTTTTTCTCTAGTAGCTAGAATCGAAGCAATTATAATATTCTTGGCTTATGATATGCCAAAAGAATCTAAGTGTCTCAAAAGGATGTAAAATCAACCTTTCTTAATGGGAAGATAGAATAAGTCTAAATAGAATAGCCAAAAGGATTCCTATTATCAAAATATGAATATTATGTTTGTAGATTGAAGAAATCCCTGTATGGACTTAAGCAAGCCCCTAGAGCTTGGTACTCAATATTGGGTAGGTATTTGCAACAACAAGGATTCAAAAAGGGAAATGCATACAATAATATCCACATAAGGGAATATCAAGACAATATGATAATCACTAAAGTATATGTTGATGACATCATATTTGGAAGTGATGACGATAGATTACATCATAACTTTGCAAAAGATATGCAGAATGAATTTAAAATCTCTTTGCTTGGAGAGTTTACTTTCTTTTTAGGAATCCAGATATATCAGCTAAATGGATGCATTTTCATCTCTCAAACCAAGTACATCAATGAAATGTTCAGAAGTTCAAAATGGAGGACTGCAAACCTGTGATCACTTAGTAAGGTCACTAGATGCAAGTTGAGAAAAGAAGATGAATCCAAGTAGATCAAATACTCTATAGATCTATTATTGGTAGACTACTATGTGTGATAGCTTCAAGACAAAATGTAATGCAAGTTTTTGGACAAGTAGCAAGATTTCAAGCAACACTAAAGGAAACTCATGTTCTAGCAGTGAAAATTATATTTAGTTCTCTCAAAGAAATAACATAATTTGGATTATGGTATCCAAAAATAAACGAATATACATGGGTAGCTTACACAAGTGAAAATTGGGTAGGAAGCATAGATGATAAAAGAAGTGCAGGTGGAGAAACCTTCGACTTGGGAGATTTTTTAGTATCCTAGTTAAGCTAGAAGCAATTTTTAATATACCTATCTACAACATAAGAAGAATATATTGAAACAACAACATGTTGTACTCAAGTCCTTTGGAGGAAGCAAGCCTTGCAAAAAATAAAAGTAAAATATGGTGAGCCTATTCCAATACTTTGTAACAACACCTGTGAAATAAAAATCTCAAAGAATTGAATAATGATTCCAAGGCCAAGATTATTCCTACCAAGTTTCACTCTCTAAGGGAGCAAGTCACAGAAAAGAATATCAAGCTAGAATATCATGGAGAACATCTGTAGAGTACAGTGTGCTAAAATTCAAGCTTTTGATTCCCCATTTGTAGACATATTGTTCGATAAGTTTAAATATTATGTAAATCTACACTATGATATGTTTGAAGAGAGTTGTAGGTTATGAAAAAGATACTTACTATGCAAGGAAATAAGAAAGATGGGTTTCAATTTTACTAGTCACATTTATTTTCATTTGCATAATTAGTCTACATATGATGTGATTCACAAAGGGGGTTACAAAAGGTGATTCTTTCCAAGTTCATTGAATTTTTTTTTAATATCATTGAAATCCATGGTTCTCCATGTTTACTTCAACTAAAGAGAAGGGTACATATTTAACTAAAACTTGTGTTATACTTTAAATGCAAACTAAACCTATTTGATATTTGCATATTTATTAATTACCACAAAATAAAATATGCAAGATACTTTTCTTTCCTATATGTGAAATAAAATCAAGAGTTGGATCAACATTATTGAAAGTTAAATAAATTATCATCATGAGTGTCATGCCTAAAAGGGATGAGTATTTGTATGAATATTATCATCATGGTAATATTTTACATGTGCCTTATGATTTCATTAGATTAAAATATTAAGAGCATATATCTATTTTTAAATTATTTTATTTTATATGAATCTTATAATCATGGTAATATTTTACATGTGCCTTCTAATGTGTTGGGATTGCATGATTTCATTAGATCTAAAATATTAAGAGTATATATCCATTTTTATAATTATTTTATTTTATTTTTTTAATTACTCTTTATGGTATCTAATTTGAGAACTTTATTTATGTATTTATCTTTTATATCATTATTATTTAAAAATAATTTTACATTTAAAAAAATAATTTTATTCAACTCTTTGTAGATATATGCTCTTACTCCTATTTAATTTTACTTGCATTTAATTTATAAATATTTTAAAAAATGTACATGTACGTGTTAATAATATGGAAAAAGTCTTCATTGAAAATAATGCCAAAGGATGAGTAGACTTAAAATAAAATACAACATATTTATAAACTAGTCTTATAAAACCATGATGTTATATAATTTGTTGAAATAACATATTAAAGGTGCTTTAAGCTAAAAGAAAATAAATGTAGGGATTGAGATAGAGGGTTTTTGTAAGCTTGTTTCATTATGTTTTTATGGAGACAATTGGTTCTTTTTCAAATTACACTGAGGGGTTTTCTTTCCCATGACAGCCAAAGTGGCATTGGGGGTTTTATACAATTGTTCCCATAAGGAGTGGCAATATTTTTCGTTCACAATATCTACCTCATATTATTGGTTTGGGGGTTTAATTGGTTGTGTATTATATTGGGGTTTTTAATTTGGGATTTGTGATATTTCTGGGTTTTTGGGGCCACTTCTATTGATGGGTTACTGAGTTGGCTAGTGTGGGGTGGTTTAACATGCATTATGTTGATGTGATTTATGACGACTTGATGAGCCCCAATAGGGTTTCCATTTTTTTCTCGAATGGTGATATTGTCTCTTATGGTGGTTTCTTTTCTCAAACCTCCAGTTATTCTACTGAGGGTTTGAACCCAACTAGTGGTTTTTATTGGAACCCTACCCACAGGGTTTCATGGAATCTCCACTTATCTACCACTTGTCAAGGTTTCTCGCTAGGGACTCCACATACATGTTTTTTTTCCATCCTCGGTGGATGTTTCTTGGCTAGATTCAATAGGTGGTATTTCTTTGATGTTTCCTTCCTTATCAAATAATTTATTTTTTTGACCTTACGAATCCATTCTCTGGGGGGGATTCTGGTGGTGGTTTGCCACTTCCTGCTACTAGTGGTGGGGTTTTATTATCGCTATCTTCTTAGCATATAAAAAAATTACCCCAAGCAATGGGGCCTTTTCTTATGGTTCATAATAATTGTGTGGAAATTACGGTGGTGGGTTTCGGACCCTAAGTTTCAGTTAATGAGGTGGAACTTATGTTTGATCCCCATACTCGATTTGACCTAATGGGTAATCTAAAGGATGCCCCTAATTAGGGTATCCAAAAAGAGAGGGGTTGATGGTCCTCCAAGTAATAATAAAAATAAGTAAAAGGCCCTAAAACGTGAAGTCACCCCTACACCTTACAGTTTATGTATAGTGCATGATATGGATATGGTTGATGTTGCTGAAATGGTTAAAAATCATTGGTAGGAAGAGCCTATGGGAGGAAATTTGTATTAGAAGTTTCTTTGGCTTAGCATGACCAATATAACTCTCTTGTAGCCATTGTTGTTCAACAAGTTTTTCTCTTGGCTATGCGGTGGATTCATTTCTCCTCCAAGGCAAGGAGGATATGACTTGCATTGATAAGGATGTTTAGGATATCACCTCCACCCCAGTCATTTTTAAATTTTGGATGTCATCATTTGATGCTCAAAAGGAGTGAACAGACAAAAAAATTGTGTGGGTTTGTTTTCCAGGCCTTCCCTCAAATATGTGGAATACTCGAAGCTTTTAAAATATGGGGAATAGCCTATATTTATTATTGGGCATGGATTACTCCTTCTGGAAGATTCATGATAAGTTGATATAAAGGGTGATGGTTTGTTTGGACCTTTGTAAAAACTTCATTCTACCATGAAAATTGGGAAGGGAGAAGTGTGGCTCTAGGATTTGGACTATGAAGGACTCCCATTTTGCTTCAAAAGGTGCCAAAAATATGGCCACCTAGTGAGTAAGTGCAACCTCCCATTTAAGATTTCCTCCAATGATGGGAAATCCTCCAAGGTGTAGAAGAAAAGAGGTGAGGTTTCGGGCATTGTTCTCGTGGAACCTTCTTATGATAATGGTTGGGCGAAGGATTGTGTGATGATCATTTCTACTATTCCTAGTTAGATGATGATGTCCCAATCAAGGTCACTTTTAGAGGTATTATCATTCGATCCTGTAATAAGGTTTGGTCGTTAACATGTAGTTACTTCAGATCCTCGTAATTCAGTTTCCCTCCCCTTTGAAAATTTATATATTGGTTCATGTTATAATTCTTGAATATTGGGCACCATATATTTTTGTTGGTGGATGCTAGAAAACCTTGTCTACTATTTATTTTTTCTCCTCCTCAAAATGATCCTTTTACTTTACCTTCTGAGTCTTCTAGTTATTCTTCCTCGAGGGCTTCTCTTTTTTCTAATAGTTCAAGTGATTTGGGGGAAGGTGATAGTCTTCACAATTTTAGATATCATTTAGTGATCTTCAGATCTATGGGTCCCTATGGTGGTTTGGGTTAGATTCCAATGCACGTATCTTTTAGTAAGGGAGAGGGAGGAAATCAAACATTTCTTTGGCCAAAGCAAATGTCTGTGTAGAATTGTATGCTGGTTGACAATTTTCAATATACAGGGTGCTAAGAGTAATGAAATCCCTTCAAGAGGCTCCCATATGAAGAATTTATCCTTTAGCTATCGTGGGTTGTCTAATAATCCCAAAAAACTGGCCTCAAAGATACCTTTTCTTCTGGAGCATCCATATGTGATATTATTATAGGAAAACCTTATGGAGGGAGACTGTATTATTAAATTGGCAGAATCATCTTTCTCTTATTAGTGTTTTATTTTTATTGATGTTCGTGTTCGATTAGGGGCTTGGTTCTTCGATGGGATGTCCACAAGATTGAAACTCATAATTTCTAGATTATACCCTCTCGGTTGAGTATGGAGGGTTTTTCTTTGGATATGGATCAATATTATCAATATATATGGTCCTCATCATGATAGGGTTTCTTTCTAAACCATTATTTGTGATATTTATTTTCTAAGGTTTGAGAATCCAATTATGAGTGGTGACTTAAGATTTTCATTGGATGTTAATGAATCATGGGGTTCTCTTGCAAGGGTATACCCTCTCACCAAATTGTTTTCAAAAAATATTTATATCTTCCATTTAATTGAAATTACCCTTGTTTATATGAATCCCACTTGTATCAATCAAAGGGTGGGGGATGATCATATGGATAATATGCTTCATTGATTTCTATTGGCTAATTCTATGATTCATATTTTTTCACTTATTAAGAAATGGGTTGGATCTAGCCCACTTAAAATGAATACTAGATATATTAAATATGAGTACTTACTTGTATTATTTAGGTACAACTAACACCATTTTGATGGAAGTCTCTAAAGATCTACTGCTAATCGATTTGAACAATATCTTAAATATATCAAATCTCTTATCAAGGATTTGGGTGGTACTATCCACAGTTGGGAGGAGGATGAATTTTTGGGTGTACAAAATTTATTTAAGCCTTCACTGATTCATGCTCAGAAGGATTTTGGTCTCTTGATTCCCATGAGGAATTCCATAGTCTTGTGGCTAGGAGGAAAGAGATCCTGGGAAAAAAGGAAGAGTCATGGTGTCTTAAAAGAAAGGAAATATGGTTGGATTATGGGGATAAGAATACTAAATGTTTCCATGCATATGCTAAAGAAAAAAGAATACAAAATACTACTTGGAGCATGGTGGATGAGGGAGATTGTGAGGTAACAAAATTTGATGGCCTTGCTTCTATCGGTCAATCAAATTTTAGAAATATCTTTTAGGAATATTTGGGGTTAATATTATTGCCATCATTAGTGTGGCACAACTATTCCCCCATTTTTTGGATGATGATGAGAGTCAATAGTTAATGGGGGGTGTCTCTAAAGGGGAATTATAATCCAACCTCTCTATTTTCCAAAAGGACAAGATCTCAGGCCTTGATGATTCAAATGCCAAATTATTTACTACTTTTTTGACATCATTGACAAATATTTGCTTTGGGTTGTGAATTATTCTCGTAGTGAATATCAGATTCTCCTTACTTTCAAATTTACTTTCATTTCCATCATTCCTAAGGTTGATAATCTTTCCTCTTTGAGGATTTTCTTCCTATCTCTTTGTCTAATTGTGTATACAAGGTTATATATAGGGTGATTGCTCATAGAATATAACCCTTCCTTTCTAAGGTTATGTCACAAGAATAATTTGGGTTCCTTGTTGGGCATCAAATCCATGAGGCCATTGGGGTGGCTCAAGAGGGTTTACATAACATTAAATTATTGAAGTTGAAGGGTGTTGTTTTTAAAATTGATCTCTCTAGGGAATAATATCATGTTAATTGGTATTTCATTACACTCTTCACGCATGATGGATTTGATATTTTTTTCATAAATTGGATCATGAACTATTTTAAATTTGTCTCCTTTGTTTTTTTGATAAATGTTTTAGCCTCAAACTTTTTCCAAGATCAACGTGGTATACATCAAGGTTCACCCTTTGTTTCCGCTTCTATTCCTGCTTGTTGGTAAAGGTCCAAGTATTATGATTAAGGATGCTTTTAGAAGAATGGATTTTCAAGGTTTTTTTATTGCCCAATTCCTATCAATCGGTCCCTTATTATGTGCCTATTACATCCTTATCTTTTGCAATGGATATTCTCAAGATTTGTGAAAATTATCTGTGATCTTGGATTTTCTAGATCTGTGACGAGTATGGTGATTAACGAAAGGAAATATTCCATTGTTGTTCACAATATAGATGAGAAGAATATCAGATATATTCACTATGAATTTCCCTTTCAAATATCATATTTGGATACAATTATGAAATATTCAGGTTTCCACTTGAAACCAAATTTCTATGAAAAAGTTGACTGATAGTGGTTGTTGGATAAATTGGAAAACGACTCTCATGTTGGTGTTTCAAATGGTTGTCTCTTGCTTATAGACTAGTATTGGTCAAATATGTTCTTGAATCCATACCAATCTAATGGATGGCATTTGATTGGATCCCTAAGGGGGTCTTCGAGAAAGCTTGGCAGATTTGCTTTAAATTTTTGTAGGAAGGAACAAAGGATATTTTTTCTTACCATGGGTTAGGTGGTGTAAATTGGTTATCCCCAAGCTTATGGGTGGTTGGGGACTCAAAAACATATTTCTCTTCTAAAAATATCTTGTTTCTAAGTGTGTTTGGAGGTTTTATCCATGCACAAAATTTGGACAAAGGTGATTATTCAGAAGTACATTGTCCCATATCGATTGGACAATTGGGTGTAGATTTGGAAAAAATAAAGACAAAACATTTCAACAGTCTAGCAGATAGTTTTTAATTCCTTAGAATTGTGCCTTCAAGTTTGGCTTGGAATATAGGGAATGGATCCAGACTTCATCATGGATATGATCCATGGACTAACAGTGTGGTATACCATATACTCTCACAACCTCTTATCGATCACTTGTGTGATCTAGGTATTACTCATTTGGCCCATATTAATTCCCTATAACGCTTGACTATTTGACAACAAGCTTGGTTGTATGCTAATGTTCTTAATTCTCTAAATATATTTCGAGAAAAGTGATCCCTCTTTCTTGTTTCTCTTCTTTATGCACACATCAGGTTATATGACCATGAGGATCAACTAGTGTGGTCTATTGCTCCTCATGGTTATTAAACTCCCAAATTGGTTTATTTACACCTTAGTATATATGATCATATTGTTTCTAAGGCATGGTGGTGGCCGGTTCTTTGGAAATCCAAGGGTCCATCAAAATATAAGTTGTTGGTTTGGTGTATTATGTCCAAAAAAATACCCACTTGGGACATTATGCAATTCATATTTAAAATCGGGCTAGGTTGGTGTGCTTTGTGCAAGAATAATGTGGAATCTTCTAATCATATTTTATTGATTTCCCTTTCACTATGCAGGTAACAAAATTAACGATCAAGCAAGAAAATTTCCAATTACCCATTTTTTTGAGGTAGCAAAAAAAGAACCCGATTTTTAAAAGTGGTGATGTAGAGTCACCCCTTTTTTTAAGCATATTTTTGGCACTTTAAATTTTCTTATGAATTTTTTTTTTAAATGTCATGATTTTCATGTCAATTTTGGAAACTTGTGATGCATAATCACCCAGCATTTTTTTGGAGCATATTTTTGGCACTTTAAATTTTCTTATTGTTTTTTTTAAATGTAATTGATTTCCATGTCTATTTTGAAAAGTGGTGATGCGGAATCAACCCATTTTTTTAGAGGGATGATTTTTGACACTTTAAATTTTTTTATTTATCAAGTATGAATGTTTATTTTTTTAAATGTTACCGATTTTCATGCTAATTTTGAAAAGTGTAAGATGCAACATCAACCCTTTTTGTTTAGAGGGTTTTTTTTTTACACTTTAAATTTTCCAATGTTTTGTGGATAGTTTTTTTTTTTTTTTTAATGTTGGTGATTTTCATGTTGGTAATAAAACATTAAAAAAAAAATGACAGAAAACAGTTAAATATAAAAAATATATATAAAAAAGAAAAAAACTTGTAAAAATGTCAAAAAAACCAAAATTAACTTGTAAAAATAAAAAAATTAAAACAAAAGACAAAAAAGTAAATACAAAATATTAATAAATAAATAAATAAATGCGTAATTTTTTTCAAAAAAACATGTAATTTAAAGAAAAAAATTAAAAAAAACATCAAAGACAATTTATTTTAAGTTAAATAAAATAAATAAATAAATAAAAACTTATGATTAAAAAAATTGATAAAATAAAATAATTAAAAAACAAAATTAAAAAACACAACAAATAAAATATAAATAAAAAATCAATTAAAATAACTAAAATTTAAAAGTTTAATTAAAAAAACAATATAAAAAATTAAAATAACAAAACAAAAAAAATAATTAATTAATTAATTTAAAATACAATTTAAAAATAACACAATTATAAACAAAATTTAAAAAGGAAATTAATATATATATATATATATATATATATATATATATATATATATATATATATTATAAAAAAAATTAAAAATTTAAATTTAAAATTGAAACAAAATTAAAAATAAAAATAAAAATAAAAAATAAAAAATATATATAAATTAAGAAAATAATAACAATTCGAACCCTCCCCAAGGCCACCTTAGCGAGGCGGTTGATACTAGGAATTGACCTCTCCGCCCAAGCGAAAACAGGGCCTGGTCGTCGAGCGAAAGGGGAGTTGTGAGGCTCCCCTCTTGCCTGGTGGCTAGGCCCTGTGAATGGCTAGGCAGGGAGGGTGACCTCCCATCGGCCCTCCCCGCCTAGCCAGTCAGCGAGTGGGAAGGGAGATATGTGGCTCCCTTCCTACCCGGTGGCCAGCCAAACCCTACGACTGGCTAGGAGGGGAGGGCCAACTCCCGATGTGTGTCTCTTTTGGTGTTTTCTTTTCTCCAACTTCAAGTTATTCTATTGAGGGTTTGAAACCAACTAGAGGTTTTTCTTGGAAACCTGCCTATGAGGTTTCAGGGAATCTCCGCTTATCTACCACTTGTTAGGGTTTCTCACTAGTGGCTCCACATACAGGTTTATTTCCATCCTCAGTGGATGTTTTTTAGCTAGCTTCAGTAGGTGGTATTTCTATGATGTCTCCTTCCTTATCAAACAAAATTTTATTCGACCTTACCAGGCCATTATTTATGGGTTTTTTCTAGTGGTGGTTTTTCGCTTCCTGCTACAAGTGGTGGGGTTTCATTATTGCTAGTTTCTTACCATATAAAAAATTTAACCCAAGCACTGGGGACTTTTCTTATGGTTCACAATAATTGTGTGGAAATTCCGGTGGTGGGCTTGGGACCATAAGTTTCAATTAACGAGGTGTCGCCTATGTTGGATCCCCATACTGGCTATGGTCTGATGGGTTCTGTGAAGGATGTCCCTAATTAGGGTATCCAGAAAGAGAGGGGTTGATGGTCCTCCAAGTAACAATAAAAGGAAGTACAAGGCCATAAAATATGAAGTCAACCCTACACCTTACAGTTTATTTCTAGGGAATGATGTGGATATGGTTGATGTTGTTGAATTAGATAAAAAATCACTAGTAGGAAAAGCCTGTGGGAGGAAATTTGTACTAGATTTTTTTTTTTGTTTAGAGTGACCAATATATTTCTCATGTAGCCATTGTTGTTAAACAAGTTTTTCTCTTATCTATGGGGTGGATTCATCTTTCATTCAAGACAAGTAGGATATGACTCACATCGATAAGAATGTTTGGGCTATCGACTCCACCCTAGTCATTTTTAAATTTTGGATGCTATTGTTTGATGCTCAAAAGGAGTGAACAAAAGAAATATTTGTGTGGGTTTTTCTCCAGGCCTTCGTCAAATATGTGGAATACCCAAAGCTTTAAAAATATGGGGAATAGTCTATATTTATTCTTGGATGTGGATTAATCCTTCCACAAGACTCATGATAAATCGATAGTAAGGGTGATGGTTTGTTTCAGGACCTTCGTAAAAATTTCGTTCTACCATGAAAATTGGGAAGGGAGAAGTGTGGCTCTAGGATTTGGACTATAAAGGACTCCCATTCTTTTGAAAAAGGTGCCACAAATATGGCCACCTAGTGAGTAACTGCAGCCTCCCATTTAAGGTTTCCTCCAATGATGGGAAATCCTCGTAGGAGCAGAAAAAGAGGCGATGTTTCAGGAATTGTTCTTGTGGAGCCTTTTGATGACAGTGGTTGGGCGAGGGATCCTGTTATGATCATTTATACTATGCCTAGTTCTATGATGGTGTCTGATTTGGAGTCACTTTTAGAGGTATTATTATTGGCTCCTGCAACAAGGTTTGATCATTCACATGTAGTTACTTTAGATCCTGGTAATTTGGCTTCCCTCCCCTTCGAAAATTTATATATTGGTTAATGTTTTAATTCTTTGAATATTGGGCATCATATATGTTCATTGGTGGATGTTAGAAAACCTTCTCTACTATTTATTTTTTCTCCTCCTCAAAATGCTCCTTGTCCTTTACCGTATGAATCTTCTAGTTAGTCTTCCTCGGGGGCTTCTCTTTTGTCTAATAGTTCAAGTGATTTGGTGGAAGGTGATATTCTTAACAATTTGAGATATCATTTTGTGATCTTGGGATCTCGGGGTCCCTCTGGTGGATTGGGTTAGATTCCAATGCATGTATATTTTGGTAAGGGAGAGGGGGGAAATCAAACATTTCTCTAGCCAAAGCCAAGGCCGGTGTATAATTGGATGTTGGTTGAAAATTTTCAATAAAAATGGTGCTTAGAGTAATGAAATCCCTTCAGTAGGCTCCCATATGAAGACGTTATCCCTTAACTATCGTGGTTTATATAGTAATCCCAAAAAATTGACCTTTTAGAGGCTTTTTCTTGTGGAGAAACCAGATGTGATATTCTTATATGAAACCCTTATAGAAGGAGACTGTATTATTAAATTATTAGAATTCTCTTTCTCTTCTTAGTTTTTTATTGTTATTGATGTTATTGTTTGATGTACGGGCTTGTATCTTGGATGATCTTGACAAGATTCAGATGCATAATTTTTGTATTATACCCTTTGGGTTGAGTGTGGAGGGTTTTTCTTTGGCGCTGGATCAATATATTGCAGTTATCAATATATATACGGTCCTCATCATGATAGGGTTTCTTTCTAAAACACTCTTTGTGAGATTTATATTCTAAGGTTTGAGAATCCAATTATGAGTGGTGATTTAAAATTTTCATTGTGTGTCATTGAATCATGGGCTTCTCGTGCAAGGATAAACCCTCTCACTAATTTATTTTCACACAATATTTCTAGATTCCATTTAATTGGCATCACCCTAGTTCGTCTGAATCCAACTTGGATTAATCAAAGGGTGGGGGGTGATCATATGGCTAATAGGCTTGATTGATTTCTCATGGCTGATTCTATGTGTTATGAGGAGTAATCCCTCTTGTGGACAAGAGTGGTCTCCCTAGTACTCCAACGAGTAACTAGAAACAAAGATCCATTGAATATCTCTTTCTCTAAATTATTTGTACTTTAGATTATTACACACATGAAATAAGGAGGACATTCTCCTACCTTTCAACCGAGGCATTCGATGTAGCCTTTTTCCTTTCGCTCCAAAGTAGTTCCTCAATGCTAAGAAGAACCTGCAATCACAAACAATACAAAATGTCAAATCACCTGCAGTAAATAATAATCATAAATACTAATCCAACTTAATGATCAAGGAATCTAAGTATTGGCATCATTTCCATGCATTAAAAAAAAATACAATGAGAAAAAGAGATCCATATTTATTACCATAAATTAGAAAGAAAAATGTTACAACCAAATGCCTTGATGTTGTACATATTTCTCCCATGTGTCTAAACAATAGTTTTCCTTTGGTCTGATAAGCCTTTCTCTCTAGAATGAACAGCATGAAGTCATGTGCACAAAGGTGTAATCTTCAATGTGCCAACAACAACTTACTAGCTCATAATCTATGAACTCTATGAACTCTCTCCATCTTAGAATCTATACAAATCAGTATCTACCCTTAAACATGAAAACTTAGTTCAAGTTATAGAGAGAATGAGGTAGTTTCAGATCCATTAAGAGAGGGATGGGTTCCTCCCATGAAGGGATTTGAGTTCCTTTCGCCAAGGGATAAGCTCCATGAGTAGAGGGATAAAGCATGAATTGGCGCGACTCTAGAGGCTTCTAGTTGGGAGAATATTCGACCAACTATGATTCTAGAAGTTGCATTTTATTTTTACTTGCTTTTCACAGGGGTGTGTAGGTTTTAGTGGCGAACAAAGCAGTGATTTTCGTGGCTAATGGAATAAGCATCAATGCATGCACAAGAAAAGGATATAAAGGTGCGTAGACAATATTTTAAGGGTTTTACAGAGCTTTTCTCCAATTTCCAAGACTTGGTTCAGGAACATGAGTGTTTTTTAATTCTAAGGGAACATGATATGGATGGGGATAAACCCATATGATAGTCAAATGTCATGGTGACAAAATTGCGTGTAACAGATTTTCCCCTAAAGTACGAAGTCTGAGAATTTTTTTCTAAAGAGGGAAGCACTTTATCATTCCAAGGATTGGATTGGAGACATCGGTCGAAAACCTGTAAAAAAATTCAATGCAAATATATATCATCATTGAGTTAGGCATTCCCATACTTAGAACAAAACTAACTAAGTGTTCTGGTACAGATATGATTTCAGTATTACATCAAAAAGTAGACACAGTATGGGCACAACCATATATCATAAGAAGTCTACTGTATCATGAATACATAACTCCTCGCAGCCTAGATGGTGGAAACTAGATCCAAGGTTTTGATTTCCACTCCTCAAGCTAGTACAAATCTATCCATGGGATTGATTGTGTTGAAGTCGAACATGGTAGAAACCACTTGATTACTGGTCAATGATGACAATCATTAACAAGCATGAGAGAAACCACCAATAATGAAAATGGCTTTCAAAGTACTTCAACACAATCTATGAAGTGTGAATGAATGATTTTTAGTCAAACACTCATAGAATCATTTGATCTATGGTCAATGAGGAGAACTTGTTGTCGAAGGTGAGAAACCTGCCATTAGGGCATGTAGATTCCAAGGTACTGATAAGATTCTAAATCAAATTTCTAGATAGTGAGCTAATGTCGATAGAAATTGATCCATCGTATGAAAGCCTGCGACACGAAACCATTAGATCAAGTTTTGAATAAATACTTTGCAATGACTTAATCAGGGATGGTCAACGCGAATGTAGACAAGAGTTTGCAATAAATGGTAAATTGACCTTTCTCTTGAACACATAATGACACTATAAATGGCTTGGTAGCATTTGAATCAAATATAATACCTAGTAACCAGCTGAAGACTTTCAATGTGGTTTCATTAACTGTAAGGAAAAGGAGTTCCCAACCTAGGTACAAGTGTGACAAAGTGTCATTTTCAAGAGCGACATGTTGCTTTCTAAAAAAAGGACAATAAATGGATTCTTTTTCTCACTTTTTCCCCCACCATTAAGGGCAAGTACCTTTTTATTTTTTTCAATCTTGAGGAGGATAAAATTTTCTTATCGTGTAAGCTCATCCTTCAGATGAGTCCATCTTAGTATTAAAAAATGAACCCTAAGAAGGAGTGCTTCTGTCTTGTTGTGATCGAAAGGTTCTGTACTATTGATCCAGGTGGATATTGGTGGTCACCCGCCTATTCCACTAGGGGCCCCACCATTTTCTCTTTCAATTTTTCAGTTTTGGCACAACTTAGTATGTTTAGCAGTTTTTTGGGTCATGAACTTCCGAAGCCGTTTTGAGGCCCTAAACGAAGTTTTTTTTGGAAAACCATGAGCAACATGGATCCATGGATCGATGTTGCTCACTCAAAATTTGTAGTCCTTGGATAGATATTTATAACAAGGTATGGTTCGCATCAAACGGAGATCGTATGCCAAAGTTACATCCCTGGGAAGTTGAAACACCAATTTACCCAAACGGAGCCCATAGTTTTGGCGTTGCATCTCCTAGGGTTAGGGTTTTGGATGTTTAGGGTTTTCCATTGTTTCTAAATAATAAATAGGCCCTCGAGCCTCATTGTAACTCAGTTCAAAGGCCTGTAGCTGCCACATCTCTTCTTAGAGATAGCTACCAGTTCAGAGGCCTGTAGCCGCTACATCTCTTCTTAGAGATAGCTACCAGTGCCCTAGCTAGTTTATTTCCATTCTGTCTGTAAGAAAATTTCAGTTCTTTGATATTAATGAAATGAAGTGATTTTTCCGCTGCATCTTTGTATTTATGGTTATATGTTTATTCTGCTGCGTTCTTGCATAAATCCGGATGAGTGGTATCAGAGCGGTCTACTTTTTCTCGATCCTTCTTTGCATGTCCCCAACGAGGTTGGGGTATAAGGAGTTAGGGCTCGATCTAGTGGAACCTTTGTAAAATCAGCCTCACAAACCCCAACGAATGCCCATGGGGGATGAAAGAAAGATGAGGGAGTAGGAGATCCTATCAAAATATTGCTTGAGGAGGCCCTTGAAAAACAAAGGAACACAATGATGGAAAACTTTGCCCAGATCCTTCAACGGCTGCCCACTAGCGGCGCATCTGCATCCAACAGCCACTCTGGAGGTGCAACACCTTTTAAGGTACAAGAAAATTTTGGCATTCCCATAGTTGAGGTTCAAATAGATGTAGATGTCGTAGATAGATGGTTGAATCTATTAGAAGGATATTTCTCAGTTCATGACTTTTCTAACTGAGAGAAGATTATTTCTGCACTCCTCAAAGCTACCCCCCATGTCAAGGACTGGTGGGAAAATTACTGTGAGAACAAGCACCAGAGAGAACCCTCTCTGTTCTCGGTCATACCAACTTGGAATTATTTCCAATATGCCATCAAGGAACAATACTATCCCGTGGGGAGCTATGAGGACAAGTACATACAATGGACCACATTGCGACAACAAAGGGATGAAGATGTGCATGAGCTGAGGAATCTGTTCCATACACTGCGCACAAAGTTGGGTATCAAATATTTCGAGAAACATTTGGTGCTAAAGTATCACATTTGTCTGCACAGATACATTCAGGAGGAAATGGAGTTCCTCGACATCTCTTCGCTTGGTACGACATACCAGTATGCTGCCAAAATTGAGCAAAAATCAAACAGAAGAAGCGAGACTTTGGATCTGCGAATAAAAAGCAAGGGAAAGGTGCTCCCAAACTGTATAAAAAAGGACAGAGCCAAGGCATGGTGGATCAAGACAACCTGTCGAAGCCATAAGCAAAGAACAACACTGCAAAGCCAAATAAGGACACGAGAAAGTGCTGAGAGTTCCATAAGAGCTTCACTCACAACACAAGTGAGTGTCAGGCCAAGCAGTTGCTAGTGGCCGAGATGAGGGCTTCTGAGTCAGATGCATTCTCTGACTTTGAATCAGAACCTGACAAGGGGAATGAAAAATGGAAACAGATTATTGATGCAGAGCCAAACACCACTGTTGCCACTACGAAGATCTAGAAGGAGGAACCGGAAGATCCAGAGGAGGAGGAATGTCTCTTCCACTCCCAGATGTGGGTAAAGGGCTCCCCGGTACAGTTCAATGTCGATAATGGGAGCCAAAAGAACCTCATTTCAGCAAATAGAATGAAGTGGTTGGGCTTGCCAACCACAACTCACCCACATCCATACATCATTGGGTGGCTTCACCAAGGACGAGATCTCCACGTCAGCCAGCAATGTTGCCTTCCCTATAGCATCAAGCCCTTCACGGATGATTTATTATGTGATGTTGCCCCTATTGATGTTTTTGATGTATTTTTAGGACAACCATACTTGTGGAAATGTCATGCTGTGTATGAGTCTCGACCTCATGCTGTTATTGTTACTTTTGGAAATAATTTGTATAGGATACCGGAGGTGCCACCTCCTACTGTTATCTCTTTGGTTATTGCAAAACAATGCAGTAACCTCATTTCCCAAACAAGGAAATTTATTTTCCTAATGATCCGCCCCCAGGGCAAGAAGAAGACTGTGGCCACGACCTCCAGACAGGGATCCTCTGCATGAAAACAAAAAATGGACAAGGTTGTGGAGGAGTACGAGGACATCTTCACCTCACCCACAGGGGTTCCTCTGCACTGTCAGGTTAAGCACCCAATTGATCTGACCCCAGGTGCGTCGCTGCCCAACGTACCGATCTATTGATGCTCTATTCTGGAGAAAGATGAAATCAAGAGGTAGATTTAGGAGCTACTGCAGAAAGGTCACATTCGACCAAGTTCATTACCTTGTGGGAGCCCAATCGTGTTGGCAAGAAGAAGGATGGGACATGGAGACTCTATATTGACTATCGGGCGCTGAACAAGATCACTGTCTGGAATAGGCACCTGATCTCACAGATTGATGACCTTTTGGACCAACTCAAAGGGGCGAAATATTTCAACAAGATCGACTTGAAGTCTGGGTATCACTAGGTACCAATTGAACCCTCCGATGTGTGGAAGGCTGCCTTCAAAGCCAAGGAAGGCCTTTTCGAATGGTTGGTCATGCCTTTCGGGTTGAAGAATTCTCCCACAACCTTCATGAGGTTGATGGACGACATCTTGCAGCCATTAACCAACTCATTTATAGTGGTGTACTTGGATGACATTCTGATCTTCAGCTAGACTTGGGAAGAGCACCTCCACCACATTCAACAAGTCCTCCAAACACTACGGCAACACAAGTTGTGTGCCAATTTGGAGAAGTGCATTTTTGGCATGACCCAGGTTCAATATCTGGGATACATTATTGATGAAAGGGGGGTGCATGTGGATCCAACCAATATCCAAGTCATTCAGGATTGGCCAGCCCCAACCACTATAACAGCGCTTTGCAAATTTCTGGGTCTTGCTAATTTCTACTGTAGGTTCATGTTGGGATTCTCTCATATCACTTGGCCCTTGAGTCAAGTCACCAAGGGAGGAGCAAGAGAAAAATTATTTTGGTCGAAATATCAACAGAAGGCATTTATGGAATTGAAAAATCGCCTTTTTTTTGCCCCAGCACTCACATTACCAGACTTGCAACAACCATTTGAGAGCGAGACATATGCCTTTGACTATGCTATTGGGGAATTTCTTACTAAACAAGGACATCTAGTGGCATATCACAGTGAGACATTGTCTAACACAGTTCACAAGTATCCCACTTATGAAAAAGAAATGTATTCCATTATGCAAGCTTGTCGACAATGGAAGCATTACATTTTGGGGAAGGAAACAATCATACACACAGACCACCAACCCCTGTAGTTCATATGACACAAGGGAAGTTTCAGAATGATCGCCATCAGAAGTGGTCCACATATCTGCAACAATTTCATTTGAACATCAAGTACAAGAAGGGTAGCACCAATAATGTTGCATACTGTCTCAGTCGACCACCGATCGTGGTGCTCACCACCATTCTCAACTCTTATGGGCACGAGACTTCTGATTGGCCACTTATCTATGAGAGCGACCCAGAATTCAACCACACATACAAGGCACTCTTAAGGGGTATGCAAGTTCCAAATTTTCACCTCCAAGATGCACTTTTATGTCACTTAGGACACCTTTGTGTTCCTTCAAGCGAGCACACCAAGATGATATGGGAAGCACACTAAAGTCGAGTAGCTAGGAATTTCGAGGTTGAGAAAACAGTAGCAATACTACAGAAGTATTTCTATTGGCTGAACCTTCGAAAGGATGTCGGGAAGCGCATCAGATCCTTCATTGCTTGTGCCATTGCCAAACTGACCATCAAGAAGCAAGGCCTATATACTCCGCTACCTACCCCTAGTCAACCTTGGGAATCCATCTCCATGGATTACATGTTGGGCCTACCTTCTACTAAGCATGGAAATGACTATCTTTTCGTGGTCGTCGATAGATTCTCGAAGATGGCCATTATGGCAGCCTGCAAGAAGAATATCATTGTAGAAGCCACTGCTAAACTCTTCTTTGAACGAGTGTGGGTGCACTTTGGGATCCCATAGTCTATCATATCAGATCGGGATAGCAAGTTCCTCAGCACATTTTTTTCCAGCCTCTGGTCAATGGTGGACACCAAGCTCACCAAGTCCACAACTTTCCATCCCCAAACAGATGGCCAGACAGAGGTCGTCAACAGAATGATTGTACATATTCTGCACATTTACGATTCCAAGCATCCACGCACATGGGACGAGATCCATCCCTATGTACAACATAGTTATAACTGGGCTCTCCACAACTGAGTCAGCCACATCCCCTTTTAGGTGGGCTTGGGATTCCAACCACTATGTCCCATTGACGTAGCCATGCCATTTGTGGCTACTTAGACCGATTCGGCTCATGTACAGTCAGAAGTTGACAAAGAAAATAGCTTCATCGAGCACATTTAACACATATTCCAATAGGTTCATGAAATATTGGACATATCTAATGCTAAGTACAAGCAACGTCATGATCAACATCAGGTGCCACGCAACTTCCAGGTGGGCAACAAAGTGTTGCTACATTTGCAGAAGGAGCGCCTCACTAGACCCCACCACAAGCTTCACCCGCTCCGATATGGGCCGTACACCATCACCAAGGTTGTAGGGAAAAATGACTTCAAGCTCAGTATTCCACCATTCCTTGGTCTACACCCAATATTCAATGTAGACCGCCTTCGTCCTTACTTCCCACCTCTACTGGAAACCTCTGACATTGTAGAACAACTCACACCAACAAAGTTAAACCCAGATTGCATGGAACAGGCCACCATAGATTGTATCATGGACATTAAAATCAAGAACACTCACCAACAAAAGATCCAACTGTATCGGGTTATCAAAGCTAGCCAACTCATGCACCAAGGAAAGTGGTTCACCAGGGACCAAGTTCAGCAGAAGTTTCCTCATCTCATGGAGGAACTTAATGCAATGGGGACCATTTCTTCCTAATGGGGGAGGAATGATCCAGGTGGATATTGGTGGTCACCTGCCCATTCCACTTGGGGCCCCACCATTGTCTCTTTCAGTTTTTTAGTTTCAGCACAACTTACTATTTTTAGCAATCTTTGGGTCCTGAACTTCCGGAGCCGTTTTGAGGCCCTAAACAACGTTTTTTGGGAAAAATCGGAGAAACATGGGTTGATGGAGTGATGTTTCTCACTCAAAATTTGTATTCCTTGGATAGATATTTCTAACGAGGTATGGTTCATGTCAAACAAAGATCATATGCCAAAGTTACGTCCCCGGGAAGTTGAAACACCAATTTACCCAAACAGAGCCCATGGTTTTGGCATTTCATCTCCTAGGTTAGGGTTTTGGATGTTTAGGGTTTTCCATTGTTTTTCATGTGTATTTTGCTTTAGAGAGGATCCCACTCCTTGCACCTCAATAGTCTCCGGTGGATCCCAAAGGACCTAGTGAACCACGTATGTTTCGATGGGTAGCATTGATGGCTCACCATGGTGGTGATGGTGGTGCAGTGGTTTGCTTTACTCCTTGGTTTTTTATATGGCTTAGGAACCAAATCTTCATGATTGAAGATTTTCCTTATGTAGGGATGGATTTTAGAGGTGACCTTGACACATCACTTCCACTAGGGGCATAGTGGGATGCATTAGGTAAAGCAAATAATTTTGAAGTTTTTTATGTTATCTAACTTTTATTTGGTTTTCTATCGTCCAATATTGATAAAAAAATTAAATTAGAATTTCAGTCCATCACGACCAGCAACGCTTCATTGTTTTGATAGGTGAGAAGTGAAACCTATAGCAGGTCCACCACAGAAAAATGGGGCAGAGATCCTTACAGAGCTGTACCACAACCTAGAGAGGTCTACTATTGATTTTCCAGAGACAGGGATAGATGATATACCTCTCAAGCTTCAAAGACATGTGATTGGTGTTCTAGGCCCATTCAGGATATATCTGAGCAGGGTGGCACGTTCCATAGTTTGCTATCATGATCATCATCATGGATAGTTGAGGGTCCATCTAGGTTGAAATTTTGTTTTTTGTATCAGTATCATTTAGATCATAAGGTGTTTGAAACCTATGATCACAGGCGATGTAATATTTTTTAACACACAACTATTTTAACCTAATGATATTACTACTTCCGATCTCTGAGTATCTTGTTCAATATGGATTAAATATTGTTTTGTTTTACTTTTAATGTTACAGATTTCTATTTAAAAATTGATTAGATAATGCATCGGAAAATGTGTTTAAATTTCTTGAAATGTGTTGATATTCAATGTAATCAAACTGTCTTTCCAAGAGACAAACCCTCAAAAAAAATTCTTAACAAAGCCAGATTTCTGATAGCACAAACACCATTTAAATTAATACAATGAGTTGCAAATCTAACCTAAAAATCAAACGTCGAATACCAAATTTGATGGCATCAGATAATACCTCAATGACTGCGTTATATTCTACAATATTGTTCGTTGTTTGACTAAGGCATATCCCATGAATAGAGACCAACTCATCGGTGGGTGAATAGATAACCCATGCCGCGGAAGAGATGTTCTGTGTACTGCGACAGGCACCATCTGCAAAACCAATGTAAGTTTGAAGGAATTTCAACATATGCAATATCAAAAGTAATCAAGATAACAAGCGAAAGTAGCAAAAGTTGTCAAGCAAAAATAACTAATCCTAAGGAAGAATTTTCTAATCTAAGGCACACTAATATAAATTTGTAACTAATGTACAAAGAGTATCTTCACACAAAGAATCATTCATAATATCTCTTGAGATAGCAACCATTTCTGGGTTTATCTGAAGAGGCACTATCATAATCAATTAATTCATAGGCTCCTTTTGCAAGAAAGCGCTTAACAATATAGGGACCATGCCACATTGTTTCAAATTTACAAGCGACTAGTTTGTCGTGAGATTGATTGTATACTAGAACTAGGTCACCTTTTGAATATATGTGAGGGTTAACACTTTGATCATACTGAGCTTTAAAAAAAGAATTATGAGCCACGACAGCTAATGCAGCGGTGCGAGAGTTTCATCTAACTATGCTAGTTATAGAAAGTGTTTCTCCTATTCAGAGGTAGCACGTAATAATTCAATGGATAATTTGAGTGACGATATTTAACATTCAATGGGTAACATAACTTACAAACCATAAACAAGATAAAAAGGAGTGAACCCTATGGTAATTTTTGCAGAGGTATGGTATGCCCATAATGCCGAAAAAAGCATGGTATGCCAATTAGTTTTATGAGTTCTGACAATCTATTTAATCATGTTGGTTAAAACCTTGTTGACAACCTCAACTTGACCATTAGCTTGTGGGTAATATGGTGTAGAATTATTGTGGCATAGGCCAAGTTGATCAGAAATTGTGGTCATCATAATGTTTCAAAAATTCTCCCATGGTCTGTAATGATAGCTTGAGGGACATCGAACCGAGAAATCACGTGATTGAATATGAAAATTGTTGTAGTTTTTCCATCAGCCGCGAATGTAGGCATTGCCTTAGCCCATTTGGTAAAGTAATCTACAATGAGAATAATATACCCATGCCCCCAAGTCAAGTGAGGGTTACATGCGATGAAATCGATGCCCCAATTGGAAAAAGGACTAACAACAATGACTGGGTGAAGAGGAGTTGAAGGTGCATGCATTTTTTGATCAAAAATATGGCAATTGTGGCATTTTCTAACCGCGAGAATACAATATTTGAATAAAGACGCCCATAAATAGCTAGTGCACAATATCTTTTTTGTTGTGGAAAACTGAGAAATATGAACACCACATGCTCCAGAATGGCAATCATTCCAAACCCTTTCGGCTTCTTCATGAGTAATACAATGTCAAAAAAAGAATCGGCACCACGACAATAAAGAGTGTCACCAATAATATTGTATTGTTGAGATTGGTATCAAATTCTTCATCGATCTGATCATGAAAGCTTTTGTCGAAAGGTTTGGGTCTTGAGATATATAATGATATCCCAAAACCAAGGGCTAATGTACTGATTAGAAATAGAGATTCGTCAGTGAGATGATTTTCTGCCACCATTTCAGATTCAGTATTGGGAAAATCACGCATAAGTTCAGCAAATACCAGTGATTTATTAGACTTGGATTTCTCGAATTCCAAATCAGAATATTTCAGGATAATGATCCATTTAGAGTATTTTTCCCCGAGCAATTGTTTTGTAAAAATATACATCATCAGTTTTCAATTAGATATCACTGTGGTTTTACGTAACACTATGTAATGACAGAAACGTTGGACAACTTGAACAACTGCCAAGGCCAATTTATCTACATGTGAATACTTGATTTCCGCCAGGCTCAGATTTCGACTTAGGTAATAGATCACATGTTCGTTGTTAGAATCATCCTCTTGAAATAGAACCATTCCAATCATGGAATCAGACACAACCAAATATGAAATGTAATCCTGGTAATAATTGGGTGGATGAAATAATGGTGCATGGGTCAACACATGTTTAAGGACATCAAAAAATTTATCGACAATCTCGTCCCAACTAAATGGAACATCTTGTTTCAATAACCAGGTAAAAACTTTCATTAACTCTACATAGTTTGGGATAAAGTGACGATTTTTTTTTCTTTCCCTTGAAAAATTTGGAGTTGGCAAAGAGTGGAAGGAGGAGGTAGATTAACAATAGCCTCAAACTTTGATGGATCGACAAGAATGGCTTCCCTTGAAATAATGAATCCAAGTAAACTTCCTAATTTTACACAAAATACAAATTTGTGCAGATTCAAAGGAGTGTTGTAATGCCTACATCTCATAAAGATAGCAGGTAAGTCATCCAGGTAGGGTTGTACAATATGTTTAATATCATGAAAATAATAAGACATAGCCCTTTGAAAAGTTGTGCTGGAATTTTTTAGTTCAAAAAGTAATTTACAGTATGAAAACATGCCCCATGGACATATAAATTTTGTTTTAGGCTGATCAATAGAGAGTATGTTGATTTTATTGTAACCAGAAAAACCATCCATAAAAGAGAATATTTTGTTTCTGGCATAATCATCAATAATTTGGTCAATATAAAGGGTAGGATAATTGTCTTTGGGACAAGCCTTTTTAATATCCCGATAATCAACACATACCCTGATAGTCCCTTGTTTCTTTTTTATGGGAACTATATTAGAAACCCAACTCGTCAAGGGAATATGATAAATAAATCATGCATGTAGTAATTTTTCAACTTCATCTTTGATTGCAGCAGATTTTCCCAGATGTATTATACATAATCTCTATCTAATAGGCTTAGCATATGGGCATGTCTTAATTTCATGAATAACAAAATTATGATCAATACCTGGAATTTATTCATAAGACCATGAAAAAATTTCTTAGAATTCCTGAAATATGGCTTTGTAGATTTTTATCTCTTTAATCAAGCAAGAAGCACCTATATGAATGTTCTCAATTATTCCATGTTTAATTGATATGTTGATAGGAATTGTGGTAGAAATATTTCCCAATTTTTTCTCAGAATCTGAATGAACAATCAATGTAGGATTTTGAGGTTCTTTGCCATAATCAGTTGTAAATATGGATGAAAAATAATTCTCAATTTTCTCAAGGTCGGGTAGAAATGAAGATCGATGATGGAGATCGTCCCATGGCAATTCGTTTGATGATAAGATTTCTTGGATATTTTCATTAGTTGCAAATACTTGTTGAAAAGGATCTGGAAATGATGTCAAAGTTGAGGTTGATAAAGAAGATGAATCTCCACTGAACACATTCATTTGATCAGTATAAGTTGATGGAGTTTCAGAACACGATTTTACTACTACATATGTCGATTCAAAAGGACTTAAAGGCATCTCGCCACCATAGGAGTCCAATTCTGATTCTAAAGGCACATTCCATGTGTCATCAAATGGAATTGTGCTTTATCTAATCATATTTATATTGGTAATAATTCGCAGTATGTTGGGAGAAGGCATAGCAAAAGTTCCCATGAGAATGGAATCCTTAACTAGTCCCACCCCAACATCTTCATAAGGGATAACCATTTTTCCTACATGCTAGATAATATCTGTAGAAGTAGGGTTTGAAGAAAAGTAAGACAGTTGATCGATTTTAACAATATTTCCTTTATGAGGAAACATTATCATTCGAAAGATTGGTGAAACAACAAAAATCATAGAATAATACCAACTTTGACCCAGAAGAAGGTTGTAATCAAGAGGGGCATCAACAACTTCCACCTCAAGTGTTACAGTTTTTCCTTCTACTTCTATAGGCAGATCCTAGAGTATTCTGAATGGGCAAAAACCTCTTCCATCAAAGGATTTATGGATGGTTGGTGATTGGTTTATTGTAAAAGAACCTAGAGTTTTCCAACAAGTTAAGGAGATAATGCATGTAGATGCTCCCTCATAAATTACTGTGTGAAAAACTCACCTTGATTTGAGTAATACTGTAATTTGAAAAGCCATTTGATGTGGAAGTCTAGGTACAAAATTTTCGAGGTCAAAGACAATTAGATTTGATTCTTGAGGATCAAACACTCCTATAGTTGATAATAGGAATTTCCTCTAAGCTGGACAAGATTGCAGCACCTTGAGGGCCAACATCGCTAAAGGGGATATGCCCAAATCTTCAACAATATTGTAATTATGAGTAGCTCTCACATGTGGATTGAAAGCTGATTTTTGAAGTACACCTTTAGTAGACGGTTTAATCACTAAATTAGGGTTAGTTTTCTCGATTTGTAGTGGTTCAGAAACCAAAGGAGTTGATGCTGGTGATTTACTAGAGGATTCACTTTCTTTACAAGTTACAGGGCTCTTTGATCCATATTCTTGAGATCGTGTCGCAACAATGACCTGGAACATCATGAGGATATATTCTGATGAATTGGAAGAATATCTGATCATTTTTCTATCTTGAGATGGAAAATGATCTTTTAAGATAGTAGGTGTGGATGAACCTTTGAAAAACTTGGATACCTCAGACCGATGTGGACAAGGCTTTGGTGTAGTGATCCTCATAACAGATGAGACAAGGATAATAAGGTTTCCATTTGTATTCTAATGGTTTGAATTTTTTAGGTTTATCTTTGGGAGAAGTATTTTTTTTATTTTTTCCCTACCCCTTATTTTTATTGCATGATGATTTAGATTTGGTTGTAGTTGATTCTATGACATGAATCTCGGTAGAAGTTTCTAGGGAAAGGTCTCCTTTAGGTGAATCTGGTAGAGTTATGATTGGAGAAGTATATTTAGATGATTTCTTCATACTCTTTGTAGTATTAATTGTACCAATTACACCATCTGCAAAATGAGAACCGGAAGGAGTTGCAGTAAGTTTACTTGGACGTGGAAAATCATGAATTTTTTCATACAGAGTACCAGATTGTGTGTAAATGAGGTCCAGGTACTGTGCTTGAGCTATGACCTGTTATTTTGTTACGTCGCCTCCTTTAGCTAAATCTTCAATAATATTTGGAAGAATTGATTTAATAAACCATTCTTCCACAATTTGATCCGGAATGAAAAATTTCACTAAATGTCATCTACGTCATCATTTGTGTATGTGATCTGAAATATATGTAGATATACTCTATTTTAATGAAGTTAAATTTTTTGTGCCATTGTCATAACTAACTTGCAGCTGAAAATGAGTTAGGAAGGTTGTTGCTAAAGCGTTCAAATTGTTATAAGAGCCACGTAGTAACTCAATGTACCACTTTGTAGCTAAGCCGATCAATGTTCTCTGAAAAAATCTCAAACAGATGGAATCATTGATTAAGGAGTTGGATGCACACCATTGATGATAAGTCGTCACATGATTTGAGGGGTCTTATCCTGATTTTCCTTCAAACTTTGGAATATCACTAGGAAACTTAGTGGGATTTGTCAACCAAAACAAAAGATAATAAATCAGATCATTCCTTAGCCGAGACAAGTCTGGTAAGTCTAAAGTTGCAATGAATGGTAACCAATGGTTAGGGTATTTTTGCGCAAATTGATAACCTTGAGGAACAATACCAGTACCCGAAGGAGGATATACAGGATAACCTGAGATAGCCTAAGAAGATGGGATTGGAATACCTCCAGGGTATCCAGGTTAGTCATACCAAACTAAGGTTGATCTGGTATTTGATATGTATAAACAGGGTATGGTTGCCTCTGGTAAATTGGATTTTCTCCCATTTTTCCATTGAAATTTCCCTTGAAATGGTTGAATCTGAACAAATTGACCTTGAAAGTTTTGACCCGTAAAAGGTAGACTTGATTGAACCATAGTTGCACCAGGTTTTCCTAAAAACGTTTGAGGGGTATACTGAGCTATAGGTCCAGTTTGATGAGAAGTAATCTAATGGATTGCCTATGTAACAGTTGGTGTTGTCGTTTGAAGGGTTGTAAGAACATGGGTTTGAGAAACTCCAGGGATAGGTGTACTTGGTTGTTGAATGGAAATTTGCGTAGCATATTGGATAGGAGTACTTGGAGTACTTGGACCAGCTTGCTTACTACTAGGCATAGATACTTGAGGGGTAATTTGAAGTGCACTCTGAATAGGTTGTTGGACTTGGGTAAAAGCAAATTTTCCAGCTAACTAAGCAGGTTGATTATAAGGTACTTGTAAAATAGTTTGCAAATATTGTTGATTCAACAACATATTCCACACAGTATTAATTTCTGGGTAAGGATCTCCCATCAAAGACTACGATGCATAAGGTTGACCATAACTAGTTTGAGGCATTGGAACATAAGTTTGATAATTATCAGGAAAATTTGATCCTACAACCAAGGGATAAGTTCCAGTAAAAAAATTTTTCTCCTTGAAAGGATAGCTGCTCTTAATAAAATTACTGCCCTTGAAGAGGTAACTTCCCTTGAAGAGGTTGTTGCCCTTGGAGAGGCTATTGCCCTTGAAGAGGTTGTTACCCTTGCAGAGTTTTCTGCCCTTGACGAGGCTATTTCCCTTGAAGAGGTTGCTTCCCTCCAAACATTATATAGCCACCTTGAGAGCTAGCTTAAGGAATATTTCCAAAAAATATATAGACATATTCTATTTTCAAAGATTCAATGGTAGATTCATAGAGAC
Source organism: Pinus albicaulis (assembly GCA_034641835.2). Taxonomy (NCBI): domain Eukaryota; kingdom Viridiplantae; phylum Streptophyta; class Pinopsida; order Pinales; family Pinaceae; genus Pinus; species Pinus albicaulis. The sequence continues at coordinate 648,955,010 of CM076579.1, forward strand.
TAGTTGACTGTGTAAAATTTTCAAAAGAAGGAGATGCTCCTGATAAAGTGCAATAGAGTGAATGGTACCCAGCAGGAACTGATGAACCACCATAAAAAATGTTTCTGGTGATGAAGAAAACATAGATGACTTAGTAGACATGTTTGGTGAAGCCATGTAATTACCTCTCATTATAGAGTAAAAAGGTACGCAGTGTGGTGAATAATTTTAACTAGAATTATGCAGAAAGTTGGTAATTTTATTATACCAAGGATATGGTCTAAAAGGAATGTAAGGGTAAATTTGTTCACTAAAAATTAGATCAAAATATTCTTGACAAAAATGAATTTTGATCTCTTCTTCCTTGTCAGAATTCCCTTCAATATGAATAAGGCTTAAGACAGGAGGAAGATTCTCAATAATAATAAGCTTCACTCGAGGTGAACGAGGATGACCAGGAGTCAGACCTATGAAATATGAAGGTGACTTAGATGAAGTAGATTCAGATTAAGGTTCATATCTTTCGGTTTTAGTGAATTGACTAACTGAAAATTCACCTGCAACAGATTCACCTGTAATTACTTCAGAAATTTCTGGTTGTTCTTGATCTTTTTCAATTATCTAAGGTTGATTAACTTTCAAATTGGGATGTATTACAATGGATGTTTCTCCTTTTTCAATAGACTCAGCTCCTGATTGTTGAATTCTTTTAGTTTTATTTTTTTCCAATTGAATTGGTTTATATTCAGGGGGTTCTCTTGCATTCTACGTGAATGTCTCAGTAATTCAACAACGGTTAATATTTTAACACATGAAATGAAAAAAATTCAAAATAATACACCTAAGGTCGCTAAAAAAAATCAAGCAAATGAACACGCACCTACAAAATATAAGAGAAAAACCACACACAAAAAACATGTTTCCAGAATAAAATCACTAATTGGTTGTGAAATCTAACATCGCAGAAATTAATGTGGAAAACTGGAGGTTGGAACATTTACCCTGACAACCTGCTTAATGAAACAGTCTAGTGCAAGTACCTCCACTATTCCATCTTGAAGTGAAAAGTACCCTCAGGAAAGTCCAAGTGAGTCTAGCCAACGTCTACTCCAGGTATAGTGGAACCTTCCCTCCACTGTCACCTTGGGAAAAATCCTAAATATTATGGTCACTAAGGTCACCAATTGAGACAATTTCACCTGGGGGAATATTCTACGATCCGATATACATGCAAGGGCAGAGTATCAAGCTCAATCCCCTTGAAATCTCCTCGACACGGTAAATCTGAGGTATTCTAACAAGTAACCCCAGGCTCCTCGACAATGGTTAATCTAAGGTTTACCGTTTGTATTACATGCACGTCTTCTATCTTCACTAATGAAGTAGGTAATATTACCTCATGGGGTACAACATGACCTCATGCTTGACTCTTCTAAGAAGAGATTCCTAGAGTACAAATGAAACAATTGGATTTCCCTACCGTAAGATGTTGCTTGTTTGTTTTAACTACTTTGGAATGTTTATTACAACCTATTTCAAAACACTATCCTAAGCTAAATTGGTGGAATGAGCCCTAGAAGATGTAAAAAATGTCTAGATTGATTTTCTTAAGCGTTTGTAATATTCCCAATTGGGAAAGGCAACAATATAGAACACATAATTGAAATATTCAGAAAATTATAATGAAAAATTCATGAACAGCCCATGGATCCATTACTTTATGTATTACAGCAGCAAAATATACAATTTGATGGAAAAGAAATCATTCAAACTTAGGTAAATAAGCCTCCCAAGCCCAGAAACACTAAAATTCCAAGAATGTTGCAACATAGAAATTCTGAAGCATATGAAAGTACAGTCCAGTGAGGGTTAATACTACAGAAATAGAGAAACAAATGGATCTACTGATATATTACTCAAAGGAGCTTAAAAATGGAGAACTAGTCTCTTCTACATAATCCCAATATAACTCGACAAGGGTTTCTTGAAAGGCATAAGATATAAAAAGTATAAACTACATATCTATGGCTGAATCAAACTGTATTACTGAAGCTCTACATGAATATAGCTTAAATGACAAAGAAATGGTTGTAACTTCTCCTCCCTAGCTTTCCGGGTGAAAGGCTGCTCCTTTCACTGGGAAACTAGCTCATAAACAGGGGTTTTCAACCCTCCACTGCAACACCATAAAAAATAACGCAGTTCCTCAAGGATATTGTGTTGTGGCTGAAGGTGAATGCTTGGCCCAATGTTAGATGGTGGAAATAAATCTCAGAATACCCTTCTTAGATGTCCTTCTCAAGTCCTCCAAGATAGAGTGTGGAATTCCTGCATGAGAATACCCTTGTACTAAACAGTACAACAAACTTAGCTAAACAGCTGGAGTATTCAATAAGTCATAAGACTCAAACATAAACCATATTATGAATGCCTCATATGGCTACCATACCCTCCATTATGTATTTGATGAGCTTTATCACCATTGGCCCCACTCATTTATGAGGTTACTTCCATTCAAAGACTCCTCCTCCAAAACTACATTGTCCCCACTAGCTCCACTCTCTTATTTGGCAACACTGTTGATTTGGTCAACCTTGAATTAGTATACATGAATTCCCCCCTTTCACACCTAAGGTGGCTTTACTTTGACTATCTAAACTAATCCACATTCACAAAACTGCGTTGTCCCCACTAGCTCCACTCTCCTATTTGGCAGCGATGTTGATTTGGTCAACCTTGACGTAGTCTACATGCATTTCCCCCTTTAAAACCCAAGGTAGCTTTATTTTGACTGTCTAAACTGATCCACATTCACACTGCTAGTGATTTATTCATACTAGAGAGATTTAAGTGTCTCCCTACCCCACTTATTCATCTAAACTATGAATAGAAGCAACACATAATATTCCAACGATCTAAAAGCTAATTGTGAATATTACAGTCCTCCCCTCCCAAATGTTGTTTGTCCTCAAGCAACAATAAAGAAGGATGTTGCAAAATCTTCTCTCCTTCCCAAGTGGCACCCTCATCAGGTAGATTCCTCCATCGAATCAGATATGTTTAATTACCCTGCTCCTTAGCTACCTCTCTCAGGTATCCAAAATAGCATCTGGTTGCAAAATGTTAAACACCATGTCAAGCACACACATGGTGTATGAGGAAGATGAACACACACACACAAGAGACTCAACACAATGAAGGTTAAGCGTGAGGCTTTCTTATTTTTCCATTATACATGATGTACATTTATAATACAATGGTGTGACTCTTGGTTTCACATTCCAAGGTCACTTGGACTCCATTGTGACTTTTCGTATTCCGCACCTACCCATGTAGGATTAGGTGTTCCAACATCCCCCCTTAATCCGAAGGGGTATGTGTGAGTCCAAGAAAAGAGTTGTAATACAAATCTGCAAAGTATACATGGCAGCACTTGGGCTGAATCAACTCTCTGAAATGTTGGAAAAAGAGGTGGTTTTAGGATGACCACAAACACTGGAACGCAATACTTGTTGCAGTTCCTGGAACTCTTCCAAAACTGGCAAGAAGCTGAAAGCTTCTGCTAGAGGAATTGTCCCTCATAAAAAAGGGAGACCTTCAACCTAAAAGAAGGGAGGTCTACTACCTGTGATGGTTTTAGGATTACCAACAACTTTGGAATGCTTGAAGCATTTCCTGGAACTCAACCAAAGCTGGCAAGAAGCTGAAGGCTTCTACTAGAGGAAGTGTTCCTCATATATGAAAGGGAGACCTTCGACCTAAAAGAAGGGAGGTATACTACCTGTGATGGTTTTAGGTTATCCACCAACCAAAAATGATGGTTTAAGGTTGTCCACCAACCGAAGGCATGCTCATGGGCATCTGTGTCTCTCGCTACATCTCTGAATCTGGAATGACGAATTGTGGCTCAGGCTCGCTTGAACTGCTGTGTCTTTGGCTACAACTCTGAACATGGAATGAGAGAATGTGGTTCAAGCTCGCTTGATCTATCATCAAAGCTTGTACATGACCACCATTTTCCCCCCTGTCAGGGACAAGGTGAGATGATGGCGAAAACTCAACTGCAAGTTTTCTCAATATCCGTGAACAAGTTCTAACATGTGTTGTAAACATCTTCTTGGCTTTTGATGCCCATTGCCAAGAAGCGATCCATCCAAGATGAATCTTGGTTCTTGCAGGAGGCTTGTTTCTGAAGCATCTGTGTGAAGAATGGGTGTGCTGACCACAGTGCTTGCATGGATGAAGATCAAAACAGTGATCTTTCATATGGCCAACTCGATCACAGTGTTGGCATTTTACAATCTGGTGTTGTTGTTGTGGAGCAGGATTTGGAACAGCTGCAGGTGAACTGTCATATAGGAATCCGACACTCTGAAATATGATGGACTTGGTGTAGTTTGGAATATGAAAGGAAACATCCTTTTCATATCCAAGACCAGTTCTGTGCTTGTTGTGGACAAGCTCTTCCCAAGGTCTGATGATGGGCTTGAGAAGTGCAGGCTGAGCTGTTGCATCTGCATGTACATCTGCTCTAGTACAATGAACTGAATGGGGATCAACTGCAACTTTATCTTCTTTCTTCTGATGAGAGTCCTTCACAATCTTCTGAATAGAAATAGGTTCAGAGTGGTGACTCTTTTGCTGAAGTTTATATTGTTGAAGTTGATTTTCCAACTGCAAAAATTCAATCTTTTCTTGTGCATCTTGTAAACAAGTCTGAATATTACAAAGAGCATTCTTGCTCATTTTTACCATATTATGAACATTTGAATGAATGAGGTTATTCAACAACTCTAATACCTCATTGATTTTAGCCATTTTCAACAATTTAGGCTCAAAAATAAATGAAAGGGTGTCGGCTTCAACCGAAAATGCACCCGTTTACAATGTGATTCAACAAATACAAATGACTCAAGAGAACTTCCAACTATGGAAATATCAAAGTACAAAATCTGATCCTAAAATGATGGAGGGCAATCAACAATCCAACAATTCAAATTTACACTTCAAGTCTTGATTGCAACTATGAATGAAGAAGCAATACAATATCAATATCTTTGCAAAAATATTTTGTAAGTGTGCAGCTGAAAACACTTGTGCAAGAGGCCTTTAAGGCAGCTGAATTTTCTTCAAATAGTTGTTTTCAATGATGGCAAACTTGTCTTCAAATGTCAAATTCTTCAAAAAAATCACCCTTCAAATCAATGCCACAAATCACAATGTAAATCTGCAATTTTCTCTATGTATTTAGTCCATCTGATCACATGTCATTTCCTTTTCTTCCACTGCTCATATCTTCTTCTTCCTCTCTCTCTCTACTGTTTTTTTTTTTTTTTAATTAATTAAAAATTAATTAAAAATGGAAATGATGGGGAATTAATTAAAAAAATGTGAGAAGGAATTGTAATAATGGGAAGGGAATTTAAAAGGGGAGGGAAATTTAAAAAAGAGGATTAATAAGATATAGGAATTAATTAAAAATAGGGACAATTAAAAAATGGGGAGGGGAAATATTAAAATGGGATGGGATCTTTTTTTTTTTTTTGTAAATTAAAAAGGTTGGATTAGTTATGGAAAGGCAGTAAAATCGAAATTTAAATCAGAAATGAGAAGGGAGGCATTGGAGTGTCGGGGAAGAGAGGGGACAGACGTATTGAGGGGGCTGGGGTAGCAGGGTAGGCAAGCGTTGAGCCTGATGAGTGGAGGAGGGCTGTATGGGAAGCTCGAAGGGAGGGCGTATGCCGCAGGTAGAAAGGTTGTGAGAGGGTGAGAGCTCTTATAGCTGAGAGGGATGTGTCGAGTGCGTGGGGAGGCAGCGGTAGTCGGGGAAGGCGATGAGAGATAGCAGGGGGGAGGTTTATGTGTAAAAATCCGCAGGTAGGGAGATAGGTAGTAGCTGTTGGGTAGTGTAGGGAGGGGAGTAGTAAGGAGGGGGGGAGCGGTCAAGTGTGAGGGGGCTCGAGGTGGAGAGAGTTCTATGTGAGGGGGCTCGGGGTGGAGAGAGGTCGAAGTATGGGGGTGCAGTGGTGTCATGTAGTATATGGGTTTAATAACTGAGCAGATGCATGTGAGGGGGAGGCATATATTAAAAAGGAGAGCGTTGTTGTGAGAAGAAATGGGTATTGGATGTGGTGGGGAAGAGTCGTGGTAAGGTATGGTGTAAGGGCGTAGGTGAGGGGGTGGCGCATGTAAGGGGTGCAGAGTTGTGTGTTGAGAGGTGAGGGGGGTAGTGTGAGATGGGTAGAGCATATTGCAGGGTGAAGGCAGAAGGCTAAATTCAGAATTTATTTTTTACTTTTTTTTTTTTATTTTTTTGGTTTTTTTTTTTTTTTTTTTAAATTAACAACAGAGTAGAATAGAGATTTTTAGAATTGCAGTAGAATTTTTTCTTCCAAATACACAACATAATTTTTTTTTTTTAAATGTATAGCAAAATCTTGTAGACTCGGAGGAAAAATTAATTTTCTCAGCAGCAGAGAATGAGAATGCAGAATTTTCCAGAAAATTTCAGTAGTAAAACCCAGCAATTTTTCCAATAGCCCAGCAGCAGAAAATACAGAGATGAATAATTTTTCAGTAGAAAAACTCATATTTATTTTGCACTAAAAAACTCATAAACTTCTTCAGAAATCAACTTTAAACAATTTTTCCAACAGCTCTCCAAAATTCAGAATTTAATGGGCAGAAATTGCAAGAAGAAATCAACCTTCATATGTGCAGTGCTGCTCTTCTCTAAACCAATCTCTGAGTGCTGCCATGGATTTTGAATGCTGCTCTTCTCCAAGATAAAATTTATGAATGCTGCAAAATAACTGCTACAAAAACTCTGAGTGCTACAAAAATATCAAGAATTTTTGCAGATATGCACAGGCCATAAACACAAATGGCTCACTCAATTTGGAGTAGGGCTAGCAATCACTTGCTTTGATACCATGTTAAACACCATGTCGATCACACACATGGTGTATGAGGAAGATGAACACACACACACAAGAGACTCAATACAATGAAGGATAAGTGTGAGGCTTTCTTATTTTTCCATTATACATGATGTACATTTATAATACAATGGTGTGACTCTTGGTTTCACATTCTAAGGTCACTTGGACTCCATTGTGACTTTTCGTATTCCACACCTACCCATGTAGGATTAGGTGTTCCAACGCAAAATCAAATGGCTCTCATCATCAATAGGTGGGAGGTCCAACGTAGGAACCACATGTTTCCCGATGGCCTTTTTGAGGCATGAGATATGAAAAATGTTATGGATTTTTCTCCCAATAGGAAGCTCTAACTCATATGCTACTTCACCAACATGATGGATCACCCTGTATGGCCCATAGAACCGAGGTTTGAGCTTCTTAGCCCCTTTCTCATTAAGTGAAGGCTGTCTATATGGATGAAGACAAAGGTGGACCAAATCATCCACCTCAAATTGCCTCTCTATCCGACCATGGTCTGCATATATTTTATGTTGGTTCTGTGCTGTAGCAATGTTGTCCTTGAGTGCCTGGAGTATATCCTAAATCCCCTGAATCCACTCCTTTTCTATAGGAGCCTTACTTGCCCCAAGCATAAAAATAACAAATGATATTGCATGATACCCATAAAGATCTCGAAATGGGGTCATGCCAATGGACATATCGAAAGTTTTGTTGTAGCAATACTCCCCCAAATGGAGCCAGCATAGCCATGCTCTTTGCTGTCCTAATACATAGTTTCGCAAGTATCCTTCCAGCCACTTGTTTATTATCTTTTTCTGTCCATTAGTTTGTGGGTGATAGCTGGTACTTGGTGTTAACTCAATACCCACTAACCAAAAAATCTCCTACCAAAAGCCACCCATGAAGCGGCTATCTTGATCACTAACTATGGTCTTAGGATGACCATGGAGTCTAAACAGATCTCTAAAGAAGATATCAGCCACCTATGAAGTAGTATATCATGCAGAAATAACAAATAAATGTGAATACTTTGTTAGTTTATCAATAACTACAAATATACAATCCTTACCTTGAACTATAGGTAGGCCGATGATGAAGTCCATGGAAATACTTTCCCATTTTCCATCTGGAATAGGGAGTGGTTGAAAAAATCTTGCGGGATGGTTGTGTTCACCTTTGTTATGCTGACAAATCATTCACTCCTTGATGTGTTGTAGCACATCCTCCTTGAGAACCTTCCATGAGAATCTCTCTCGAATAGCCCGATATGTCTTGGTTAATCCTTGATGTCCTGCAAGTGGTGAATCATGTGATGCTTGCAAAATATTCTCCTTGAGCTTAGAATTTATAGCCAAGAAGACCTAATCTCAGTAATAGATGAACTCATCCATCAGTTTATACCCTCATCAGTTACTTGTCCATCTAGGATCTCACATGGAAAGGGGTCTTTGGAATATTCTAGTAGCAACTGAGCCTTCCAATCTGTATCCATGCTCATCAAGGATAGTGCTGCTGGCCTCCTAGATAGAGAATTTGCCACTATATTGCTTTTTCCCTTGACATATTCTATGTCAAAATAATATGTTTGGATCTTACTCACCCATTTTTGTTGCCTCTCCTAAATTTTCTTCTGCTCAAGGAAGAACCGAAGAATGTTGTGATTAGTCTTTACCCAGAACTTTTTTCTCACCAAATATTGCTGAAACTTGTCTAAAGCATGCATAATAGACAACATCTCCTTATCATATTTAGGATTCAATATCTCATGTGGCAGCAACTTTCAACTCTAAAAATCTATGGGATGTCCTCCTTGCATCAATACTGCTCCAATGCCTTCTCTCGAAGCATCACATTCCAACACAAAGGGTTGGGAAAAATCTGGTAGAACTAATACCGGGTAGCTACTTATCAAATCCTTGAGCTTATCAAAAGATCTATGCGTTGTGGCTATATAATTGAAAGCTTCCTTCTTAGTTAGATCTGTAAGTGGTGCTGCTAGTTGAGAGAGCCCTTTAACAAACTTTCGATAATAGGTACAAATGCCTACAAATCCTCGAAGTTCTGTGACATTCTTTGGCTCGGGCCAATATCTGATAGCATGGATCTTCTCTTCATGAACTCTTACTCGATCTACTCCAATGATGTGGCCTAAGTAGAGCATCTCCATGAGCCCAAACTCACATTTGCAGAGCTTAGCATGGAATTTTTTCTGTTCAAGGATGTGTAATACTGCCTTAATATGTTGTAGATGCTCCTCCCATGTGCGGCTGTAAATAAGGATGTCATCAAAGAAAACCAATACAAACTTCCTTAACTGACCACAAAAGATGTGGTTCATGCAAGACTGAAATGTTTCCAGGGCATTGGTTAGCCCAAAAGGCATAACCAAGAACTCAAAATGCCCATAGTGACATCAGAATGATGTCTTGGGGATGTCTTGATCCCTCACTTCGATTTGATGATACCCTAATCTCAAATCAATCTTGGAGAAATACTCGGATCCTCTTAGTTCATAAATCCTTGGAATTGGGTATCTATTCTTCATGGTCTTGTTGTTCAAGGCCCTATAATCAATGCACATTCTCAATGTGCCATCCTTATTCTTTACCAAAACCACTTAAGAGGCAAAAGGACTAGTGCTAGGCCGAATGTGTCCCAAGGCCAAAAGCTCTTGAATAGATTTTTCAATTTCATTCCTGTAGGCTTTGGGATGCCTATAGGGTGTGGTAATAACTACTTGGATCCCCTACTCCAACTCAATAGTGTGCTTAAATCCTCGATCAGGAGGTCTCCCAGGTGGGATATCTCCAAATACTTTGGAATATCGGTCCAAAATATATTGTACATCCAGGTGTATCAGTAAGTCCTTTCCCCTTGCCTTTGACATGTTTAGTTCTACTGTCCACTCTATGTCTCCTCTACACAAATAAACCTCCATCTTGTGTGCTGAGATAATCTGGGGTGGATAGGTGTTTATACCTTTTATTTTATGATGTTTACCACTCCCCTTTTCTGTCCATTCTATCTCCAATGTTTTCCAGTCTATGGTAACCTTCCCCAAGGTGATTAACCAATGGACACCCAATATCACATTAGTGTTTGGAATATCAACCACAAATAAGTGGTCTGTCAAAGTATAGGTCCCCATAGTGATGGTCGATGCCAGAACATATTTGGCACACTACATGGTTCTAGCTCTCGGAACCAAAATCGATAAACCCTCAAAATATTCCATGTGAATGCCCCTCCTTTATACCAACTGAGTATCAATGAAGTTATGGGTAGCTCCACTGTCTACCAATACTGATACTCTTTTTCCCAAAATAGTGCCTCTAAACCTCAATGTGAGATACTTGGGAACACCCCTTAAGGTTGCAAGGGTCCCTCCCGTAGGAAAAAATGCTCCTACTTCACCTCCCATGGATGGTGCACATCCTCCTGCTGCTACAACACTGGTCTCCTTCTCGTCATCAGAAAACATCTCAATACAGTGTGCCTTCCCTACAACACATTGGTGATTTGGTACCCATAGCTCTTGACAAGAGAAACAAATTTTCTGCTTCCTTAGATCTTTCTGGAAATCATTTTCAAGAGATTTCTTCTCTTGAGCCTCCTTTGTTTGAGAGGATAATATTTGTTGGAAAGGGGATTTTTCCTTGGGAAGAGAATGTGGTAGGTATCTAGCCTTCTCGATAGCTTCTTGAAGTGTAGTTGGTCTAGTGGATTTCACCAACCTGTAAAGGTTCAACCATCCCAACAATGAACATGCATACCCTCCGGGTCATAGTAAGATCATATACCATGAATGAAAGCTTGAGGAACTCAGAAATATAAGTCTCTAGATCCCCTACTTGCTTGAGGTTGGTTAACCACACGAAATGTGCTTCTGGATTTTTGGGTTCAATTCTCTCCACCAACCTCTAGCTGAAGTTAGAATAATAAGTGACACTAGCATACCCAAGTGTAGATAGGCCATGAAACCACCACTCATGTGCTTCACCTTCTAGGTGCAACGCTGTTATTTTGATAGCCTCCATTTCTGAAACTCTGTTGAGCTGGAAGTAAGTATCCAACTTCTCCACCCAAGCCTTAGTTGTGCACTTGGATGATCCATCATAAGAGGGAAAAAAGAATCTACCCAAACTGTGTTGTAGATATTGGTTCTGCATGTACCCTCCTCTTTTATGCCATTTGGAGGATCTTCTACCATCCTTGACCCTCCTGAAAGTTCAAATGTTCCTTGAACCTCTGAGATTGAGGTTCATATTCCAAAAAATAGTCACCAAGGGTTTCTTCCCTCAATGGCCCTCCTTCCTCATCTTCCAATGATAGGAATGTGGGCATGGTGGAGCATTTTGAATATGCCTGTGATGGCTCCCACCATAAATGTGAAGTGCCAGAACTTTCTCAATGGTGAAACCCTCTAGGGGATTCATTCTATCTTTCTAATCTCATCTCCTTTATATCATTTGAAATTCCCTGCATGGTCTGAAGAAGGAGTTTTGGTATCTCATTCCCCTCCATTGTTTCAGATGTATTGCCCCCACAAGCTGAGCCAATATTAGAGCTCTGATACCACTGTAATATTCCCAATTAGGAAAGACAAAAATATAGAACACAAAACTGAAATATTTAGCAAATTATAATGCAAAAGTAATGAAAAATCCATTTATACATTAGTTTATGTATTACAGCAGAAAAATATACAATGTGATGGAAAACAAATCATTCAAACTTAGGTAAACAAGCCTCCCAAGCCCAAAAACACTAAAATTTCAAGAATGTTGCAACACGGAAATTTTGAAGCATATGATAGGGCAATCTACTGAGGGTTACTGCTATAGAAATAGAGAAACAAATGGATCTACTGATATATTACTCAAAGGAGCTGAAGAATGGAGAACTAATCTCTTCTACACAATCCCAAGATAAGCCGGCAAGGGTTTCTTGAAATGCATAAGATATAAAAAGTATAAACTACAGATCTATGACTGAATCACACTGTATTACTGAATCTCTACATCAATTATATTAAATGAAAATACATGTTTTTAACTTATCTTCCCTATCTTTCTGAGTGAAAGGCTACTCCTTTCACTACGAAACTAGCTCATAAACAAGGCTTTTCAACCCTCCACTGTAACACCATGAAAAATAACGCAGTTCCTCAAGGAGACTACGTTGTGGCTGAAGGTGACTACTTATACCAATACCAGGTGGTGGAAATAAATCTCAGAATACCCTTATTAGATGGTCTTCTCAAGTCCTCCAAGATAGAGTGTGGAATTACCGCATGAGAATACCCTTGTACTAAACAATACATCAAACTTAGCTAAACAACTGAAGTATGCAATAAGTCATAAAACTCAAAAATAAACCATATTCTAAATGCCTCATATGGCTTCCATCCCCACCATTATATACTTGATGAGCTTCCTCACCATTGTCCCCACTCATTTATGAGGTTACTTCCATGAAAATACTCCTCCTCCAAAACTGCGATGTCCCCACTAGCTCCACTCTCTTATTTGGTAGCGATGTTGATTTGGTCAACGTTGACATAGTATACATGCATTTACCCCTTTAAAACCCAAGGTGGCTTTATTTTTACTGTCTAAACTGATCCACATTCACACTGGAAGTGATTTATTCCTACTAGAGAGATTTAAGAGTATCCCTACCCCACTTATTCATCTAAACTATGAATAGAAGCAACATATAATATTCCAACTACCTAAAATCTAATTGCGAATATTAAAATGTTGTAATGATTTGGTTTGCATTTAACACAAAGGGGTATGCATATGAAACTTGATGATATTGTGATTTAACTCAAAAATACTCTAAATGCATCAATAGGAAAAATTCAACTCTTTTCTTTCGATGAATTCTATTTAGGAGAAAGTTGAAATATTTCTGAACTCAAAATCACAAGTTTCCTCAAACTTCAAATACAATTCCTTTTCGAAAAGAAAACAGTTTCATTAAGAAAACAATTTCCAAGCATGATCAATTTCTCTTTTGTGAATAAAATTATGTTGATTACGAAGTCAAAAACTACAATTTTGATAAACAAACAAATCTCAAAAGAAGGAAATTTCTAAAAAACCCTAAAAGTATAAAAACTTCAAATGAAATCAAAATTTTAATTATCAATCCTAACTAGGATACTTATAAATGTATTTCTAAATGATTTCCCTTAGTTTTAATCAGAATAACAATGTTTCCACTTATCCCAGTAGAAATGAAATCATGAAAGACTAGCTTTTGATAAATCAAGATTTAGTGACCTAGAAGCTTTTCCATTTTGCAATCAAATAAGAAACAAATATTAAAAAAAAGTAAGGATAGAAATAATCCTGGTGGCTCAAGGAAACAATAACATAAAACTAGTGATTTGAGGCAAATGAATGTATCTTCCAAAAGGAGCAACAAAAAACCTGGGAAAACTCTATCTGTATAACGCAAAAAGGATGATTAATCAAACAAGACTCTAAGATGTTAAAGAGGAGTTCATACACAAGTTCTGCATTAGGGGAATTTTGATGTCTAAAATGGCCTCCTAAGAAAAATGTACAACAAAAATAAACTTTATAAGAACCAATAAAATTCAAGCATGGAAAATTTTAGGGGCTAATATTCGCAGGTGGGCTAATTTTAGATGGTTTTCCCAAAAAAAAAAGATTCGCCAATTTCCATTATTTTATAAAAATGATTCACCCAAATTTTACAATATAAAATTATTTTACGTTAAAAATCGCCAACATTATATAGACCATATATATAATATCATTATAAATTTGAAAATTTTTACAATACGTCAAAGAAATTTTATAGTCTACAGATTAGGGACTAGTGAGATTCGCCAATTTTTTAAACTTCAAGATAATTTTCCATCCTTAAAATTATCCCTAGATTCAAGATGATGATGTCAACCATGGGGGATGATTTACGATTTTTGGAGTAAAAAAGTAAAAATATTAAAAAATAATAAAATAATAAGACTACTTTTTCAACTCGTATTTTCAACTCGTATTTTCAACTTATCTCTCTAATTTTTTACTCAAATTTCGAGTAGGAGTCCTCATTGGATGCAAAATTTAATTCCTCATCCAAGGCATACCCACGTTGCATACTTTCAATGGACCCTGCTACACAAAAAATGAGAAATACATGAAAAAATGTGTTTACAATCACATTTTTTATGTATTTCTCATTTTTCATGTAGTAGTGTACATCGAAAGTATGAAACATGGGTAATCCTTCGATGGGAAATCAAATTTTGCATCCAACGAGTGTTTCTGCTTGAAATTTGAGTAAACCCATAGGGAGATAAGTTGAAAATATGAGTTGAAAAAGTAGTTTTTCCTTTTTTCCCTCTAAAATTTGATGATGTATTCAAATGTTATTTGATTATTTACACTATTAATTTATAATTTCCGTAGGAGGCCCATTTTAAACCTCAAAATTCTCCTAATGGACAACTGGAGTAAATTAGGTTAAACCTCAAGAATTTGGTTATCTGACTCTGGAAGAGAGAATTTCACTTTTTTCAAAATTTCCCAGGTGGTATGCAACTTCTAAATTAACACTAGTGCGCATGCGCACTAAAATATACTGAAAAGTCATGCACGTTGCCACTCTGTTTTCCACAGAAAACTGCCCAGGCAGAGAAAAAGTTGGAAAAAATATTTTTTAGGTTTTCTTTCTCAGAGATTCTAAAAGCTCATGTACCCAACCACATACAGAGAAGTAAAAATAAGAAATATATAATTTCAAACTAAACATAACCATAGAAAGCTACACTTGTCTTCCCCCATATGGTCACCAATTTGTTACCATGATTAATCCCTCTTGTGCACAAGAGCGATCTCACTAGTACTCCAATGAGTAACTAGGAACAAATATCCATTGAATTTATCTTTCTCTAGATTATTTGTACATTAGATTATTACAACAATGAAAGAAGAAGGAAATGCTCCTACCTTTCAACCGAGAAGAACCTGCAATCAGAAACAATACAAAATATCAAAGCACCTGCAGTATATAATAATCATAAATACTAATCCAACTTAGTGATCAAGGAATCTAAGTATTGACATCATTTTCATGCATTCAGAAACAAGATAATTAGAAAAAGAGACCCATATGTATTATCATAAATTAGAAAGAGAAATCTTATAACTAGATGCCTTGTTGTCATACGGATTTATCCCATGTGTCTGAGAAATCATTTTCCTTCAGTTTGATAAGCCTTCCTCTCTAGAATGACCAACATGAAGTCATGTGCACAAAGGTTTAATATTCAATGTGCCAAAAAAAACTTACTAGATCAGAAACTATGAACTCTATGAAATATCTCTAGCTTATAATCTATACAAAATAGTATCTACCCTTCAACCTGAAACCTTAGGTAAATTTATAGAGAGATTGAATTAGTTTCAGATCCATTAAGAGAGGGATGTGGTCCTCCCATGAAGGTATTTGAATTCATTTGACCAAGGGATAATCTCCATGAGTAGAGGGATAAAGCTTGAACTGGCACGACTCTAGAGGCTTCTAGTTGGGAGAATATTCAACCAACTAGGCTTCTAGAAGTTACTTTTTATTTTTATTTGATTTTCATGGGGGTGCACAGGTTTTAGTGGTGAAAAGAGTGGCAATCACTACGGCTAATGGAAGAAGCATCAACACATGCATAGGAAAAAGGCTATCAAAAGTGCACATGCAATCTTTTAAGGGTTTTACAAAGCTTTTCTCCAATTTCCAAGACTTGGTTCAGGAACATGAGTTTTTTTGACTTGTAAGGTAACATGATATGGATGGCGATAGATCTATATGATAGTCAAATTTCATGGTGAAAAAATGATGTGTAACAATATGATTCATAATTTTCTACTTATTAGGCAATGGGTTGTATCTAGTGGAATCTTGGATCATTGTCCTATTTTTGTGGATATCAAAGGAAATTTTATTTTAACCATAAAGAGTATATATTTTATATATTAACTGAGCACGCTCGTGTGAAAAATGTGAGTTTTTCACACCAAAATTCTGGTTCTTTTCCTGGCTACAAATGATACATTTAGGCTAGCTCTTATTCTAGTTTTTTTGTGAGCCTTCCCACAGTCAAAATTTATCACTATCTATCTATAGATATAAACATCACAGAACTGGAGTAACAAGTATATAAATTTATATTTCGACATACAACAAAATTAGTATGAGAGTAATGGGTGCCTATTCCTCCATTGGGGCTAGAGTGTTGAGGTCCAATGGCTTTGGCTCCTCATCCTCCTTCTTTCAAGTTTCAGCCAGCTTGAGCTTTTGTCAATCAATCTCCTACCTGGGGGCTTCAACTTCATCCTCCAACCTTTGAATTCTCTCTTTTATTTCCAAGTGATTCTCTTCCATATCAATAGATTCCTTATGGTTTTGATGGACACACATTTTCATAATAGGTATACCATTCCTGAATTTTCCATGTTAAAAGGCACATACGTCACAATTTATCTTTTTGTTGCCACTTCTTTGAGAACAATTTGCACTAGCACTCGCCATCCTGGGTCTTTGGAGCCCCTAGTAACCTGATTGAGTGCTCTCAGTGATAGATTTTCCTTGCCCACTCATATTGACAGACACGAGATATTTGTTGGGAAGCTGAACAAACACCCGATGATAGAAAAAATCGGGACTCCCACCGAACCTAAAAAACCAAAAGCAAACCTAAAATACATAGAAACTGATACTCAGAGCCTCCTAGGCAACCACCAACCCAGAAGACAGGTGATTTACCGAACCTTCAAGGCCAATTACACTATTTCTCGTCCTGGGTGACTGAACATAGATCCCATCGAGCATAACAATGAGCCACTAGAACACTAATTGCAGAATAAAAGACTCACCAACACCCCAGACTGGAAGAGTGTTGCCACTGCACTTAAACACTGACCTTAGCTGCAGGGACAGAGACAAGGTTTCCTTAGCCACCCCTACCAGAGGCTTCATGTTTATGCAAAGATCAGTATTCATTTTATAACCTCCAATAGTACACCAACATAAGTATAACAACGTCACAATAGTACAATCTTTGTTTTCATTCCAATGTTGATCCGTAATCCCACTTCCCTTCTCCGCTTCTCGTAAATCCCTCTCCAGCTTCTTCCCACAGTCAAACTTCATATTTTGTAGCTTGGGGAGTAAATCCATACCCCACGAACTCACCATTCCCATGATCCAAGTACAAAAATGATGGCATATGCAAGTGTCTTCAAAGCATAATCTCTGTAAAGACATGCCTGAGAAGCAGCAGGTATGAGGTGGAGGGAGGTCATGATGCATAATGCCACGTTGCACCGTGATCACACAATATGGTTTTCCATGGGTGGTTTGAGCAAGACGACGAAAGTAAATTATGATTATACTAAGGGTGATAATTAAATCAAGAGGCATGTCGAGACATGGCTGCATATTGGAGGGCGAGAGGATGTGACAGTCAGGCATTCTGGAATGGATAAGGGGAAGGAGGAGGGAGGGAGGGGGGTTGTGGGAGGAGAGGGGTGGAGGGGGACGGTTGTTGGCGGGGGGGGCGGGAGAAGATAAGGGAGTGAGGGATGAGGGAGGGGGGAGTGTGGGAGTGTGGGGGCCAAAACTGTGGCCAAGGGTGAGATGAAGGGGGGTGGGCCAAGCCATCAAGGATGGGGGGAGGATGAGAGCAAGGGAAGGAAAATAAGGGTTTCAATAAAATGAGGAGGGAATAGGATTAATAGGAAATCTTCCACCCCCAAGATTTCTAAGTTGCAAGTATTATTCCCATTAGCTTGGTCAGAGAGTAGTTGCACTTTAGGTTTCTTAGTCATAATTATGGTATACATAGATTGTATTCAATGCGATTCACCAAAGTTACTTCTTATCTGATCCTACAAGCCAAGTTGGCTTTTTTGTCACCCTCTTTGTTGTTTCCTCTGAGTATATGGTAGAAATTTACTTTTTCAAAGAGAGCAATCATTCTTTGGGCCCTCTTTATGACTTGGTTAAGAATAGTGTTTTGAGTAGCAATATTATTCCTCATATAATTTTTTATTATCATGGAATCTCCAAGAATTTGGAGCTCCTTAATGAATTTTTTCATGGTCAAATTCATTCCTAAGAGTAACCCACAAGCCTCAGCTTGATTTTTTGTTCTCCTGCCTAGACTCCAAGAATAATTTTCTTCGATATTTCCATCAATATTTATGAGAATCTCTCCCCCTCCTGCCCCCCAGGATTTCCTTTTGAATCCCCATCAAATTGCAGAGACTAGATCCCCGAAGTTATTTTCCACTCTAATTCTTCAGAAGAACATTTGAGAATCCACTGAGCACAAGGTGAGGTCTCTTTTATTCCGAGCTTCGGTTGAGGAGGATTGACCCAAGTACTCATCCAATTTGATTCATTTTGATCTAAATAGGGGTCATGCTTAGGCCTATGCATCTCCATGCACTACGCAAGGGCTTTGAAGGCCCCCACATTGGTTGAAGGAATGACCATATGGAAGATTTCCTTGTTCCTCATCAACCATATTTTCCAACATATATATTTTGGGAGAGTTTTCCATATGCTTTTAAAGGTTGCTTTGGATGGAAGGGAGCCCAAGTAAGATTTGGGCCAAGAATTAAAAAACAAGAGGATGTTTGTTGACTAAGTGACTCTGCTAAACAGAGGCCCTAGATGCACGGGCTAGACATTCTTTTTTCTTTGGCATTGAAAAAAGAGGTGTTGTATGGATTCATTTTCCTGCTCACAAAGAGGGCATCTTGAGGGACCTATCTGGCCATGTTTTGGAGGTTTTCATAAGTTAATATTGTTTTGTGCACCATAACCCAATAAAAAAAAATACTTTTAGGATTGCATTGGCCTTTCATATTTGATTCAAGATAAAATATTTTGGAGGTATCTGGGCTTGGAAGAGAAGGTGTTCATATCCTTTTTTGACTGAGTATTTTCCATTCTTCCAGCTCAAATTGTATTCTATAAATCGATCAATTGGGGCAAATCCTCTTAAGTTCTCGATGAGTTTATCCCTTTGATTGCTCAATTCTTCAGGAATTTTCTAAATCTTCCATCTCTTCCACCTTCCATTCTAGTCCGACTCCAAGATTTGATCAAGCTTGACCACTTCTCTTTTCCTCAATAGATCTTGGATCCCCTCAAATAAAGGTCCAAATCCAGGGGGATAAGGCATATAATAGAGTGTATGAATATTTTTATTGTGTCTCCTTTACTTATGAATTTTCTCAGGTTTCCCTTTATAATGCCTTAAGTGTCTGTGATAATAGCCTTGATGGGGCATCCCATCACTTTCCCTTGTCTACCTTTTTGGGTAGCATGCTCGGAAAAGTAATTAGATTTGACCACTTGATTCCACCATAGATTTGGAAAAATTATCATGTTCCAGTAGAGCTTGGCTCCCAAAGAAGAATTATTCATCTTGGGATCTCTGATCCCAATTCCACCATGATTTTTAGGGCATTCAACCATTCTCCAGTTAACCAAGTGGTATTTCTTGTTATTTACCTTCCCCCCTTCCCACATAAATTTCCTTATGAACATCCCCAATTGACGTAAGACATATTTTATGGATTGCAGTGCCAAAAATTGATATAGGGTATGGCCGATAAGACATAATTCACTAGGATAATCCTACCTATGGATTTGAGCCATATCCCACCCCGGTTCACTATTTTTTCTTTTATTTTGTCTATAACATTTTTTCAGGCGAGGGGGGCTACTCTACTTAATGAAATTGGAATTCCTAGGTAGCTAAAGTCCTTCCAAACTATCACCGCTTTAAACCCGAGGATCTCTTCTATTTTTCTTTCTCTCTGGCTTGAGATGTTCTAGTTGTAAATGTGCCTCTTGCTGTCATTAGTATCCCCTACCCCCGAGGCCTTGAGAAATCTATCTAGGTTTATTTTGAATCTTCTAGCTATCACCGAGGAAGCTCCCCCCAAGAATATGGTATCATCTATAAATTGGCCATGGTTTATTCTTCTTATACCCTCCTTGTACCTAATTCCTATTAGATTCATTAATATTATTTCCTGCTCTAATTTCTGACTCAAAGCCTCAACCATTATGATGTATAAGAATGGGAAGAGGGGGCACCCTTGTCGTAGCCACGTGGACGCTTTGAAGGACCCAACAAATCTACCATTGACTAGAGGAGAAATCCAAGGAGAGTATATACAAAGTTTTATACAATTTATGAATTTTTCCTCCATTCCCATTTTCTTGAGGATTTTACAAATGAATTCATGCTTTACCCTATCAACGGAATTGGCTATATCCAACTTTATAATCAAGCCTTCATTCCCTCTACACCAGCTTGAGTCTATAACCTCTTGAATGAGGATTATGTTTTCAAATATTTTCCTACCAAACACAAACCCCCTGGTTGTGGGAGATCAAGAGTGGCAGCAAGGGCTTGAGTCTAGGAGCTAGGATTTTCGAGAAGATTTTATAGGAGACATTACAAAGGGAAATAGGAATGAATATTGAAAAGGAGGAGGGGTTGGTCACCATTTTGAAAAAGGCTAAGAAAGAGGAATTGATTCCCCCTCCCATCACATAATTCTGAAAAAAATAACCCACCATTCTACACAAGTATTTTTGGATCACATCCGAGAAAGAGTGGTAGAAGATAGCAGTGAACCCATCAAGCCCAAGGGTTTTGTCCAGGGAGAAGGATAAAATCACTCTCTTAATTTCCTCATTCGTGGGCGGGAGAGTAATATTTAGATTCATATCCCCCATGATAACTTCTGGAATGGAGTCCAGGAAGAAGCCCTTATCCTCAGCCTCCCCATTGGGTCCGCTCGGATAAAAATTCCCAAAATGCTCAACCACAACCCCCTTAATCTCCTCAAAGTTCTTAATGCTTTTCCCTCCAAGGATTATTTGAGATATCTTGTTTTTTTATTCTCAGAATTTAGCATGTTTATGGAAACATTTGGTGTTTATATCACCTTCCCTCAGTCAATTGTTCCTTGAATTAAGCCTCCAGTATTCCTCCTCTTTTCTAAGGTTCGAGTGGAGGGATTTAAAAGTATTTGCTTATTTAAGGAAATCTGAGACACAAACCTTTTCCTTTTTGATATTTCCTTGTATTGTTTCTAGCTTTTCTTCCATGATTTTAATGTCTCCCATTCTCTGAGAGTAGATTTCTTTAGCCAAATTTTTAATATTCCTTTTTAGTTTGTGAATTTCCCTTTCCAAAATGGTGATCGGGCTACCCTCCACCCACTCCGCCCAAGAGAGGGAAACCAAATCTAGGAATTCTGGGACTCAAGACACATAAGACAGAATCTAAAGGGGATTGGTTTGAGGTCTTTTGGTAAGGTCAGCTGGGGACTTATTGGACGGTGGTTAGAACCCTCCCATGGGAGAATTAAGGATTCAAGGAAGAAATTGAGGGTTATAATTTTATCAAAGACAAGAAATATGTCAAGTCTGGATGTGATATACCCCAACCCAACCCTCTTATTCATCCGAGTGTATAGGAACTTATTTGGTTTAACTTAAAATATATTGATTGAAAGTATTAAGTCTTCCATATTTTCCTAAAAGGCATCTCGGACAATAGTACCACCCCACTTTTCATTGTGACTCATGGTGGTATTGAAGTGCCCCCCCAGGATACAATTTTCACCATACTTACAGTTTTTGAGCTCCATCAAGGATTTCTAGCAGTCTTGTTTCTCACAGAAGTGAGTGGGAATGTAGACATTTATGATTGTGAAATATTGCTTAAGATCAATATTTGAAAATGAGGTTTCGATACAATGAGTATATTTTATGGAGCTTACTAGGTTTAGTTTCGCTGGGCTCCACACTGTGCAGAGACCTCTCGAAGCTCACCGCGAACTAAATATCTCCACATTAATTTGTCTCCAAATCTTCTTATGGGATGAGTGAAGATTTTTCTCATCCATATTTGTCTCCTGCATAAGTGTAATGACTTGATTTTATTTTTTGATAAGGTATTTCACTTCCCTTAATTTTTTTTTTTGTTCCAAGGCCCCTACAGTTCCAAGAGATTATATTCATTAATCACTTTTTTGGGTTACCTACCCCCTTGCAAGGGCCAATGTTGTTTCATTTTTTCCCTCCTCATCCTTTTTTCCTGGCTCCTGCTAGCTGACGAGGAATGGTGTGATGGAACCCAAGTTCCTTGTATTTTTCTATAGTTTCTTTCTTGATTTACTTGTTTGTCTTTCTCCCTAGTATTTTTCCTTTCTCGCCTACCTTCTTTTCCCTATATTTGTCAGGAGATCTTTTGCAGAGCTAGGATTTGTTGAAGTACCCAAGCCTTCCTTTGATGATTGGAATCCTTCCTCACCCTCTTCCTCAGAATAGGAATCTTCATAATTACTAGAAGAATCCAAACTTGAGCTTGCCAATTTAATAATTTTGGAGGGTTGAGCCTCGAGGCTCATCAAGGCTCTGAGGGAATTTTGTGAGGCCAATCTAAGGGAAGGAGAAACACTGACCAATTCAGAAGCTTCCTCGACAGAATATGGAGTAGTTCCCAACACTTCAAATGGGTTCACTCGATCCATAACCAGAGCCTCAGTCGATCTTATCTCGGGGGGAGGGTAGGGATCCCCACCCTGGGGGGCGAAAGGGGTCTTAAACGGGCCCGACTACTATTGTTGTTGAGAGTATTTTCTTCTCTTAACTTGATTCCATTTTTCCTTTGCTAGGTTCTTCTCCAGACTTCCCTAATGCCTCTTGGGATTTGGTGCAATTTTTGGTGAAGTGTCCATACTCATGACGCAAATTTCACTTGAAAGGAAACTGGTCATAGTCCACTTCCTGCACATGTGTGAAACTATCCATGCAAAGGGAGACAGTTTCTAGAAGTCCATTTTCAAGATAAACCTCCATAAAAATTCTAGAATAGGAGAAGAGGCCATCCTTGGGCTCTAAAAAATCAATGTATTTACCCAAGGAGTTTCCAATTAGCTTGAAGCTTGCATCATTCCAACAGTGGAGGGGAAGATATGGGAGTTTCACCTAAAGCAATATGGAGGAGGGGACATCGCACCCCTGGGTTAAACTCGGGCTCCAACAATCCAGATACAACCCATGGGCACCCATGGAATAATGACCACTACAAAATAATGGGTCCCACTACAACTTATTCTCAAAAATAAAATTAAAGAATCCCTTCCCACAAAAGGAGGATATGACTGCTCCTTTGATGATGGGATTCCAATTCTTCTCAACCCAATATTTAACCATGTGGGGGAACGGCCAAAGGCCCATGAATTTGCCTATCAATCCCCTATCCTCAAGCTAAAGAGCATGGGTGCGAGCTCGAGGAACACATATCTGAATCTTAGGGATTTCCTTAGCGCACTTAACAAATTTGGACGACCCATGTTTATAGAAATCTGAAGCAACAACCACCAAAGTGTTCAACATTGAAATATACATATGAAAAGGCTCCTCTAGGGTTAGCGTAGCCATGGGAATGACCAACCTAACCCGAGAAAGGCACCATCGACACGAAGCACTCGCGTAGCTCGCAGACACCTAAAAACACCAATACATAAGGGAGGTAGATTAACATGCTCAGGGACAGAGAAAAAGACGCTAGAGGGGATGTCACCCCAGGCCCAACCGGTGAGGGGTTGATGGGCAGACGCGGGAGAAAATCCACTAGCGAATGGCATGCTTGTGATGCCAGGGACCTGCAAGAGAGCAATAGGTCACAAACTCTCTTCAAAAGCTTTCACGTCTCTTCAATCTTATTCGGATATCAAAGGAAATTCACATAAGCATTCATGCCCATTTAAAATGAATGCTAGCTATATTAAATATGAGGACTTCCTTGTATTAGATAGGGACAAATAGTGCCATTTTGATGGTAGTCTCAGGAGATCTACTGCCAATCGATTTGAACAAAATCTTAAACATATCAAATCTCTTATCAAGGATATGGCTGGTATTATCCATAGTTTGGAGGAGGATGAATATTTAGCTTTATAAAAATCAATTGAAGCCTTCACTGATTGAAGCTCAGTTGGATTTCGGTCTCTTGATTCTCATGAGGAATTCCATGGGCTTATGGCTAGGAGGAAAGGGATCTTGTGAGAAAAGGAAGAGTCATGGTGTCTTTAAAGAAAGGAAATATGGTTGTATTATGGGGATAATAATACTAAATTTTTCCATGCCTATGTTAAAGGAAAAATAATACAAAACACTATTTGGAGCATGGTGGAAGAGGGGATTGTGAAGTAAAAAGCTTTGATGGCCTTGCTTCTATCGGGAAATAATATTTTAGAAACATATTTTAGGAATATTTGGGGGTTAATATTATTGAGATAATTACATGGGAACAACTCTTTCCACATTTTGTGGTTGATGATGAGAATCAAGAGTTAAGGGGGGATGTCTCTAAAGGTAAATCAAAATTATACCTCTCTAATTTCAAAAATAATAAGATCTCAGGCCCTAATGATTAAGATGCCAAGCCCATCAGGGTTTGGGCTCGTGGCCAGCGAATGCTTTCTAAGGTGTTTGTGCCGCTATGCAGGTCATGAGTTCAAGTCTCAGATAGCTCGGGGCCATTATGGTGGGTGTGGTGGTTCCTCCTATATTTATAGGAGTAGACAGCGGGATTCGACCCCATTTCATGTGAGTAGTATACTGCTGCAGGCCGGATTCTCCTTGCTTTCAACTTGAATTTCATCAATGCCATCATTACTAAGGTTGATAATCTGGCCTCTTTTGAGGATTTTAATCCTATATATTTGTCTAATTATGTATACAAGGTTGTATCAAAGGTGATTTCTCATAGAATCATACCTTTCCTTTCTAAGGTTATGTCACAAGAATAATTTGGGTTCCTTGTTGGGCATCAAATCCGTAAGGCCATTGGGGTGGATCAAGAGGGTTTACGCAACATTAAATTATTTAAGTTGAAGGGTGTTGTTTTTAAAATTTCTCTCTCTAGGGAATAATATCATGTTAATTGGTATTTAATTAGACTCCTCATGCAAGATGGCTTTGACATTCTGTTCATAAATTGGATCATGAACTATTTGAAATATGCATCCTTTGTTGTTTTGATAAATGGTTTAGCCTAAAAAAATTTCCAAGATCAACGTGGTATACATCAAGGTTGAACCTTTGTATCTTCTTATGTTCCTTCTTGTTGCTAAGGGTCCAAGTTTTATGATTAAGGATGCTTTTAGAAGAAGGGATTTTCAAGGTGTTGTTATTTCCCAATTCCTATCAATCACTCACTTATTATTTTTCAATGGCATCCTTATCTTTTTCCATGGATATTCTCAATATTTGGGAAAATTATATTAGATCTTGGCTTTTTCTGGATCTGCGACAAGTATGGTGATTAATGAAAGGAAATATTTCATTGTTGTTCATAATATGGATGAGAAGAATATCATATATATTCACTATGTTTTTCCCTTTCAAATATTAGAGTTGGATATACTTATTAAATATTTATGTTTCCACTTGAAACCAAATTTCTATGAAAAACTTGATTGGTAGCAGTTATTGGATATATTGAAAAAAATACTCTCATGTTGGTGTTTCAAATGGTTGTCTCGTGCTGATAGACTAGTATTGGTCAAATATGTTCTTGAAGCCATACCAATATACTCAATGTCATTTGCTTGGATCCTTAAGGGGTCTAGGATAAAGCTTGGTGGATTTGCTTTAAATTTTTATAGGAAGGCACAAAGGCTAGTTTGTCTTACCATGGGCTAGGTGGTGTAAATCGGTTGTCCCCAAGCTTCTGGGTGGTTGGGGACTCAAAAACATATTTCTCTATTATCCATGCACGAACTTTGGAAAAAGGTGCTTATTCAAAAGTACAGTGTCCCATAATGATTGGACAATTGGGTGTAACTTTAGAAAAAATAAAGACAAAACATTTCAATGGTCTAGCAGCGAGTTCTTAATTCCTTTGAATTTTTCCTTCAGGTTTGGCTTGGAATATAGAGAATGGATCCAGACTTCATCTTGGATATGATCCATGGCCTAGCAGTGGGGTATACCATATACTCTCAAAACCTCTTATCAATCACTTGTGTGATCTAGGAATTACTCGTTTGACCCATATTAATTCCCTAGAATGCTTGAATATTTGACAACAACATTGGTTGTATGCTAATGATCTTAATTTTCCAAACATATTTCGAGAAGAGTGGTCCCTCTTTCTTGTTTCTCTGTGTTATGCACACATCAGGCTATACGACCATGAGGATCATCTAGTTTGGTCTATTGTTTCTCATTGTTATTACCAGGGAAAATTTTAAGGATGAAAATTTATCTTGAAATTTAAAATCATTGGCGAATCTCACTAGTCCCTAACATGAAAACTATAAAATTCTTATTGATGTATTTGTAAAAGTATTCAATTTTCTTATGATTTTATATATAATCTCTATATAATGTAGGTTATTTTTAAGGTAAAATAATTTTATATTGTAAAATTTGAGCGAATCATTTTTATAAAAAATGGAAATTGGCGAATCTTTATTTTTTTGGAAAAATCATGGAAAATTAGCCCACCTACAAATATCAGCCCCTAAAATTTTCCATGGTTATTACACTCCCAAATTGGGTTATTTAAACCTTAGTATAGATGATCATATTGTTGCTATGGCATGGCAGTGGTTGGTTCTTTGGAAATCCAAGGGTCCATCAAAATATAAGTTGTTGGTTTGTTGTATTATGGCCAAAAAAATACCCACTTGGAACGTTATGTAGCGCGGATTTAAAATCGGGCTAGGTTGGTGTGCTTTGTGCAATAATAACGTGGAATATTCTAATCATATTTTATTCATTTCCCTTTCATGTGGGTAACAAAGTTACTGATCAAACTAGAAAATGACTGATTACCTATTTTTTTGAGGTAGCAAAAAAAGAACCTGATTTTCAAAAGTGGTGACGCAGAATCACCCTTCTTTTTTTGGAGCACATTTTTGGCACTTTAAAGTTTTTTGTGATTTTTTTTCTTAAATGTCATGATTTTTATGTCGATTTTGAAAAATGGTGATGCAGAATCACCTATTGTTTTTTTGGAGCATATTTTTGGCACTTTAAATTTTCTTATGATTTTGTTTCTTTAAATGTCATTGATTTTCATGTCAATTTTGAAAAGTTATGATGTTGAATCAACCCTTTTTTTAGAGGGTTGATTTTTTACACTTTAAATATTTTTATTTATAAAGTATGAATATTTGTTTTAAAATGATAGTGATTTTCATGTTAATTTCGAAAAGTGTTGATGAAAAATCAACCCTTTCTGTTTAGAAGGCTTATTTTGTATGTTATCACTCAGTAATTTCTCAAGGTTAAAGCAATAACTCACCGAGGTAACCACAGACCTACTTTTAAACTCTAGGATCTAGCCTTCCTAGGGTTCATAGAGGGCTCTCTCTTTGAGATTTAACTTTGTTTTAATTATAAGATATTAGGCTAGTTATGATTGTGCAATTTGGTTTTGATTTGGTTTGGTTTGGTGGGAAAATCACTTAATGAGATGGATAGTGGGAAATCTTATTGTCCATTGGGCTAAGGAGTCAAAAGTCAAGAAAACAAAACTAGGATCAAGGTAAAAAATTCAAATGTTTTCAGGGAAAGATAGATAAGTCTTTGAAGATCTTGGAAGGTTGTTTGGTGAAATGGTATGATTGGGATAAAGAGTAATGAAGGGTTCCTTGATCTAGAAAAAAGAAATAGTAGGCAGAGGTCAAACGAAAGAGGGAGCAATTAAGGATTCCCTACTCTGGAAATCAACAGAAAACATAGAAATAATAAACAATAAAGACAGGGTGCTTTTAACAAATCCTAAAGTAATACTCCTGTTTATTCATTCAAATTTAGAACACATAATGGATGCATGAAACAAATAAGATAAACAATGACAAGTAGAAAGTACTTCACTTCAATGGCTCATCGCATGAATCCTAAAATATGATGCTAGTTTATCTGATCCAGTCTGCCACTCAAAATTTGCAACAAAAAGCTTGCAAGTCCAAAAAAAATGACTATTTAAATATTCAGCAATTTATTCCACAATAATACTTCAAAGAGTGAAGTATTTATACAAATTCTAAACTAGAATATCTTGAAAAAATATCAAGATTGGTTTACAAATATCTCAAATTGTTTTACATAAATATAACTTAAATAAAGGACACTCAAAACTAATGAATCTATTTTGCACTATACTTATGGATTGATGGTGACAAAGAAGAGAATTAGAATTTGATATCAACTCTTAGTTGATGATGAGGCATGTGCTTGGTCTTGGAATGCATAACAGGATTCTTTGAGATACTAATGGCACTTGTATTATCACATAAAATGGAGATGGGAGGTGAACATTTGATTTGAATGTATTGTAGAGTATGCATCATCCAAAGTAGTTGTGTGCAACATGATGCAGAAGCCACATATTCTGCTTCTGCTGTAGATAGGCATTAGAACTTTTTTTCTTGCTGAACAAAGATACTAGTCGGGGCCCCATATAGAATGCACCACCACTAGTGCTTTTTCGATCATCAATATTTCCAGCCCAATATGCATCGGTGTAAGCATGAAGAGTGAGATCAACATTCTTTGGATATCATAGACCATAGTCTTGAGTCCCTTGTATATATTTTATTATTCTTTTTATAGCCCAAAGGTGAGGCTCTTTTGGATTTTCTTGGAATCATCCAAAAATACCAACTGCATGCATAATGTCTGGTCTTGCCCCGATTAGATAAAGAAGACTTCCAATCATGGATCTATATTCTGGTTGATTCACCCTGGGAGAATCCTGATGAGAACTGAGGTTACATCCAGTTACCATTGGCGTACTCACAGGTTTGGAGCCTTCCATCCCATACTTCATCAAAATTTGCTTAAGATATTTTTCTTGTGATAACAATATGCCATCTCTTTCTTGTTGCACTTATAAGCCAAGAAAAAAATTTAGTTCCCCAAGTAAAGAAATTTCAAATTCTTATTGCATGGAAAAAGCAAATTTCTGACTCGTGGACTCTTTATTACTCCCAAAAATGATATCATCAACATATACAACTACAATAAATAGTTTATCATTTTCATTTTTTGTGTATATTTTGCTATCAGCAGATTCCTTTGAAAAACCTTGTTGATGAATATAGTTGTCAATATGATAATACCATGCCCTTGGAGCTTGTTTCAGACCATATAAAGCCTTTTAAAGTTTGCAAACAATTTTTTCATCATTTCCCAAAATGAATCCATCTGGTTGTTCTATATAAACTTCTTCTTCTAGATCACCACTGAGGAAAGCAGATTTAACATCCATTTGATAAACTTTGAATAGTTGAAATCTTGAAAAGGAAAGAAACATTCTTATGGCTTCAAGTCTAGATATAGGAGAAAATTTTTCTTCAAAGTCTATACCTTCTTGTTGAGCATAGCATTTACAAATAGTTATAGCTTTGTTTATAATAACATCTCCATTTTAATTTAACTTTTTTTTGAATATCCATTTTGTTCCAATAACATTTTTATCATGAGGTCTTGGAACTAATTCCCAAGTGTGATTATTTTCAATCTGATCAAGTTCTTCATTCATGGCTTGAATCCAACATTCATCTTTGCTAGCTTGATTAACATTCTGTGGTTCAATAGTGGATAGAAATTCCTGATAGCTAGGAGATCCTACAAGAGCTCTTCTTGTTTGGACACCTAATCCCTTTTCTCCCAAAATTTGAGATTCTAGATGATTATTTTGAACATACCTGGATGGAGCTTTTTCAGATACATCATCTTCTATTGCTTCATAGGGTTCCCTTCCATTTTGTTTCTATTTGATTTAGGAGGATATGCATTAACATCATCTTCATTTGTTGTTGGTATTTCCCTTTTAGGAGTTGAGAGAGACTCATCAATTACAACATCAATGCATTAAACGATCTTTCGAAGTCTTTTATTGTAACATTTATATGTTTTACTTCTAGAAGAATATCCAAGGAATATTCCTTCATCTGCTCTAGGTTCAAACTTACCAAGTTTTCATCATTGTTCTTGATAAAATATTTTCTTCCAAAAACTCTAAAATGCTTTACAGTTGGAAGATTACCATACCAGAGCTCATAAGGAGTTTTAACATTGTTCACATGAACATGAGCCTTGATAAGAGTATTTACTGCAGTATGTGTTGCTTCTCCCCAAAAGGTATCAGGTGTTCAAGAATCATAAAGCATAGCATGTGCCATTTGTTGAACTTTTCTATTCATTCTTTCTACCACACCTTTTTGTTGTGGGGTTCCAGCTATAGAAAATTGTCTTTTTATTCCATGTTGTTCACAGAAATCAAATAATTCATCTGATATATATTCCCCATCTCGGTCAGATATAAGACATTTTAGTTTCAGATTAATTCATTTTCAACCAGGGCTTTGAAGATCTGAATTTTTTCAAGTGCTTCATCTTTGTGTTTTATTAACCCAATCCAAAACATTCTAGAGAAGTCATCAATAAATAGAATATAGTATTGTTCTCCATGGGGTGAATTTTTCCTCATAGGTTCACATACGTCGGTATGTATGAGTTCAAGAGGCTTACTTGCTAATCCTTCTTTGGCATTGAATTTTACTCTAGTTTGCTTACCGAATTGGTAAGATTTGCATATGGTACTTTCAGGAAGGGTGATGTTGGGAAGATCACGAACAGCTTTGAGTCTACTAGATTTGCTACTGCTACCAAAAATCAAGCCAAATATGATGCAGTGCATGGTTTATTAGCCAATGCCCTTTCACATTGCATCCTCCACCTTC
Source organism: Pinus albicaulis (assembly GCA_034641835.2). NCBI lineage: Eukaryota > Viridiplantae > Streptophyta > Pinopsida > Pinales > Pinaceae > Pinus > Pinus albicaulis. The sequence continues at coordinate 648,985,770 of CM076579.1, forward strand.
ATGTTCATTTAGATTCCCTACTTCTTTTCATGCAATTGAATGATGTCTATCATGTGCATAATCCTATCCTTTTTAGAATATATTTATGAGTTAAGCTTTTGATGCATGAATTTGAAGTCATTACATTCAATCATGTACCTAGAGCAAAAAATCACTATGTAGATAGCATTGCAAACCATATTCTAGATTGGCATTTAGCACACACATTTAAACAAGACAATAACATAAAAATATCAAAACAATGCATATCCATAATATGTGTCGTATAAAATGTTTTAGAGTCCATCCACTCTGATAAATATGACATGCCCATAGCCTGTTACAAAACTCAAACTGGGGGCACCACCTACCCCTACACACTAATCACTATCTGGAGGATCCTGAGCTAATGGCTCTGCTCTCGCAGCTCGTATATCGTGCATGCCCTGACCGGCCATCGCCATGCGCTGCATGACCCCTCGCCACTCAGAGGGTAGACCAATACATGGATCTATGTATTGGTCATCTAAGTCTTGCCAGTTGTGCTCTGAAACACCAGTTAGAAGCCTCTCAAATCTATGATGGATGTCCTCCAGGAGGGCTTCTGCATCCTAATTTTTTTGCACCCTCGGTCCACTAGGTCCTACGGTCCCTGATACTACAATTCATCCCATGTACCTGGCTGATTTTACCGATGTTGTATCTGCATAACAAAAGTGAAAGAATAAGTACAATAAAAAATATTCTAGAAATTTACATGCACATAAAAGATTAGCAATTTTCCACTTACCAACGGGCCCCCATATTCAACCAGGTGACAATGGAAAATCTGGGTCCCCACAATAACTCATCCCACCATAGGGATAGTCATCTATATACAATGGCATCTGATCCCAATGAACAAATAACTTGGGTCGGAACACCTGTCCAACCACCCCACCTCCTCCTCTGCACAATATTTTCCCCCACCAATGCATCCTAGGCTCTCTCGAGCCCCCATCTTGGAGCTGTATGAAAGGTCGAAGTGTCGGGATCTTCTCAAGGAAGAACGAGCACAAAATTGTACCATATGCATAGTCATGGTTCACTTTCCTCTTGCATAGAGACAAATTTCATTTCAATGAAAAAAACATCATCCGGACCCACCCATAGTAGGTCCCACTCAAAACACTCTTCACAAGCATCATTTTCCCTTCGGTGATATGGTGGAGTGCCTGGTTTCCCAGGATCCGTAGCACCGCTGCGACCACAGCACGGGTCTCTAACCTCTCCAAATCCCCAATAGGTATCTGAGTCCCCTTGACTTGGAGACCTAGTTGAACATGGCACTCTACAAACTCTATGATATTCTGCCCCCACGGTAATACTGGCTAAGTATTCCCTACGATCCCAAGTGGTGGGAGACCAGTTAGGAAATATATATTCTGGACCGTCAACTCGATCCGGTGCCCTTGCACTATAAATACCTCATGGTCTGGATCCCAATAGCTAACAATTTGGGCCAATAAGGGCTCTCCATCTCTCATCAAAGGGTTCTCCACAAACTTCAGAACCCCAAACCTGGCTAATGCACCGCAGACACCTTGATCCTCTCAGATCTCCGACCGTAATGTGCCTAGGTCTCTCTCCCTCCAGTTGATCTATAATTATACTATATCTACACAAAACCATCATATTTTTTAGTGTACAGATAGGAAATACTGTATCTCATCATAAAAACCCAGTGCTCAGTCAAAAACAACACAGAAAAACCCCTCCCTGATAGATTTCACTTTTCAGGGCCAAACCTGGGATAGGTCACAATTTTTTTCCCAAAACCTGCTACCCAGGTCACACATTTTGTCCCAAAAAGTGTGACCTGGTTGTGAAGAGGAGCAGGGGTCTGTTCTTGAGCCCTAGGGACCTAATCTGAACTTTCAATCCACTGAAAAGAAAGAGTATGGTTAGGCTTCTTACCTTCAACTGAGAGATCTCGATTCCAACGTTCGGTTTGTTTGCTACAATTTCCACAAGATTTAGGGCCTTCTCTCCTCTCTACATTCACCATAGCTACACATGAAAATGAGTGAATTTGGAGGGAAAATTCCTTATTAAAAGAGAAACCCCTGATTTTTCTTTCACCTACTGCGGCCAAACCGTAGCTCATTTTTCCAAACCATTTGTACCATTGGAAAGCTCTCACCGAGACCTCAAATGGGTATCTATTAGTTTTTCATGATTTGATGCTTCACTGGGACACATTTTTTCCAAGGAGAGCCACTTCACCACTCCTCAAAATCGAATTTCTTCACCTGCCACACTTGTACTTGGGGGCACCCCTTTGCCTTCATACTTTTCCATGCTTGTGTCGATCTTCGTCGTGAGTAACCATTATGTACTCATGTTTTTATGGTCTCCATTGGACCTTTTTTCCGTGTGGCAGCACCATCGAGTCGCCTTTGTTTAGAGCATCTGATTTGAGTCATAATTTCATTCATGAAGTCTATCTCAAGTCCCTTTGTATCCCGTTATAGTCCTCCATCCTTCATTGCTTGATTCCTCTCTCGTGTCGTACATTATGGCCTTCAGTCCCACTATCCCCTATCCCTAATGATATTGTGTCAATTGGTGCCAGGTCATCCATGCCCTTTATGCTCTAAACAAAGAAAGTCGTCCTCCGCTACTTGGTACCCCCCATTTCATCATCATCCCCAGTGTCAGTCTGTCAGTCACTCTACTATTTTCTCTTGTGCCTTAGTTGAGGTCCCATATTGCCTCACCTATGTTAGACCTCCTTCTATCGACATCAACTCATTCATTCAAGAAGACATGTCTAAAGGGTAGTGTACCTTGGTTCCAGCTTCCACTCTTGTTCGGTGCCTCAGATCAGGCAAAGGGACTCCTTATTACCCTTTGACTCTATTGTTTCTCAGCTCCAGCTCATTTCAGCATGATCGAGATCCATATACTTGATGGTCCAGTGATTCAGCAGCTAATATCAGTGATTCCCAGGTGTGTGTGAGATGTCTTAGCCCTCATGAGGGGGTGGCCATATAGGTAGCCCCTCACATGCCCAGATGACCTCTTCCTTTCATCCTTCGATGCAGCTCCATAGATTTGATGATGTCAACCTCATCTGCTTGCAGTGCCTTTTTGATTGCATGTATTAGTCAGGTTTTTAAATCCCTTTCCTGTTTACAGGGGCATATAGGTTGTATTTATATCTCATGTACTCAGATATTATTGTACAAGTCCTAGCTGTTATCCCATGCACAATATGTATGTGGGGTTCATTATCATGTTTTTTATCTGGCTCATGTTTATGCCAACATGTATTATATTGTTCAGTCCCTTTTTTACTAGACGCTTTATTATTTTTACTTTTTCTCGACAAGCATAGGTATGCCTCCCCCGCCGCCTATAACACTGGTACTCACTCATAAAAGAGACTTGTCGCACCTGTAAGTCTCGCCTCCTCAGGGTCTAGTCCTTTTAGCACTTTGGTCTACCTTACACTTCTCTCTCTTTGACTTCCCCTTCGATGTCTAGTGATAGAGTTCTTACAATGTACTTTGGTCATACAATTAGCTGCTAATGCTCACACGCCGGGGGGCAATCTGTTACACTATTTTTTGGTCATCTAACCTATTATCATTAGATGGACCCAATTACACCATGTAACACCTATTTTACCATATGTAAAATTGCTTTCACTATGAAAATAACTTAGTAAAACACCTTTATTAAGTTGTTTATGGCCTAAACAGGAAACCCCATGAGGAAATATTAAATAAATCTACATTTTTTCAATTTTCCTCAAGGAATAATTGGTTAAATAACAGTTTAATTAATATTCCTGGTTATATTTAACCCAAAACAAGGAAATTAATTAGGTAAATCATTATTTATCTTATTATTTTCTAAGAATAATTATTTAAACCTTATTTAAATAATATTCTTTCACCCTTAAATAATTAAATAAATCATTATTTATTTGATTACTACTCAACCACATCCTTAAAATGATAAATAAATCATTTATTTATTTATTAATTACAAATAAAGGGATTTGACCCAAGTGAAATTCCTTTTCCCTCCAACAAATATAATAAAATATTCCATAAAAGTTGGATCTTGATTTGGTTAATAATATTTTAACTATGCACCAATATCTAGATTAACTCAATATTTTGTTATAAATAGAAGGGTTTTTCCATTCATTTACCACCTTTTGTTGCCTAAACATCACTCTAGATCTATACTTTTGGTCTGACTATTGAACCACCATCATAGTCATATTTTGCTACCATTTTTGTCTGGGTTTTCTACACCATCAAGAGAGAGGAGTTTTAGATCTGAAGTGCTGAGGACTTACAAGAAACCATCCCATTGAGGAGAGCCAGTACCACCCTTCTGTGTTTTCCTCCTAGGTGCCATTAATACAAAATTCATTAAAAATATTCTTGTCTTGTCTATTGGATGTATGGAGTAAATCTTGTTTTTTTTACTACTTAATGTCTTTTAATGCATAGATCTAGATTTTTGCAACATTTATCTTGATCACCTAACTGCAGATCTGAGGATATTGGCAACCATATTTGTTGTTAGGGTTGTTTGTTATGCACAGCTAAAGTGTTCTTTTTTCATACACTTGGAATTAAGATTCATACTAAAAAATAACATGAGTCAAAACCACACAACTGTTGATGGTATTCTTGGACGGAATCAAATAGATAATACAACACTTAATATTGTGGGCTGATACCATCGTAATGCCTCTTGGTATCATAATTTTAGAGCACAAAAGGCATACGTGACTTGGATCGTTCGTATCTGCATGTATACGCAACTTCTCTTCATAAAAACTACATATATACTAATTCTGAAGGTACATTCGGGTTCACTTCATAAAAATAGTGTATACATTACATCCATACATGGGTTTCCTTCATCAAAGTTGCGTATACATTGAGAAATATTTCTTGTTTCATTTATCTGGAACTTACTGGAATTAATTTCTCTGTCATATCTGAACTGACCTATAGAAACATTATTTTTACATCTTTAACACATAGGTTTCTTATCATAGGCAAAATCACCAAGGTGTTTCCATCAAGGACAATCCTTACTGGGTAGGTTGCCATCCGTTATCACTCGTGCTCTTCCTAGAAGTTGTGTAAGAGGAAAGTATACCCGAGGCAACTACAAAACCAACCTTTGTAGATGCGTAATCTAGCCAATTCCGCATCCAGAGAGGCCTTCTTTATAATTTATTTTTGTTCTTAGAAGGTTTTAGGCTAGTTATAGATTCAAAGTTTGTTTTGGGAAATACGGTGGAATCCACAAACTAGGGGCAAGGTTGAGGGCTTTCATCTATCAAGCTATGGAGTCAAAGGATGGCTTTCATCAATTTCTATTCTAAACACAAGATGGTATTATTGTGGCAAAGATAGCCAGGACAGAGAACAATCCTTAAAATTTAAAGTGGATGGGATGATCTTGAAGGGATGAAAGGCAAAATGAAGAATCTTTCACCATGTTCAAAAGAAAGAAGTGAAATGATCATAAACAAAGAGAAATGAAGGATTCTTTATTATAGTAATCAATAATGTTTAAATTAGCAAAGCAAGAGCATTTAAGAATTCATGGTTATAACTATCTAGGAAGAAAACATTAAGAATAACCACATTTGAAAACAGTAGGCACAATTAAGCAAATTCTCGTTTTCTCTAACTTTGTAAATTATTCGTAAATGGATAAGATGGTATTATAAACTAATATAAAATTTTTGTGACAAAGGGTAGAAACACTTATTGAACTCGTAGTCCAACACATGAATCCCGCAACAAGTCCAGAGTCAACGTCATCTAGTAAGCTACAAGTAAATTTCTCCAAAAGCTATTCCGAAAATCTCAATGTTACAAATAGTAGCACAGAATCCACCAACACTTTCGAGGGTTTATTTATACACAAAATAATCTTAAACACCCACATCATCTTAGCCAATAATCTAGGCTGATCAGTTTAATAATTTACAAACAAACAAGAGACAAAGGTCTCGTGGATAGAATAATGAGCAAATCGCCGACAGGCCGCTCTCCTTTTCCGTGGATGTGCCGGAGGTAAGGCCGAAATAGGGCTCGTGCCATCCCTTGCGCATTTCTCTTTGGCTTGCTGGACACTCTTTATTCTCATCATGATACCTTTTAACCTTTTCACTGGATACTTTCTTTCATCTGCTTTTCCTGCTTTTTACCATTTAATATAAAGATAAATTCTCATCCCGAAAACAACTTTTATAGAATTTCCAACATTTCCTTCCACCATTCGATCATCCGGCATCATAGTTCTTCTCGAGCTTTCTTAAAGTTTCATCTGATTCGCAAGTTTATAAAAGGTGGGCTCATACTGAACAGATACTTTATTTCATGTTCCAGATGAAATAAATTCTCTACTTTATCATAGATACTTTTCCTTAGCTGGTAATGTCGATTTCGACGAGCTAGTAGAACAAGCAACCGTATTTTTAGCATGAGCCTTTATTCTCTCTCATAGGTTTCAAGTCTATTATTTGATCTTCTCGTGAGCATGGGACTTGGTAACCCACTATCCAGAAGAAAGCTGGAAATTTCTCTTCGAAAATATTGGATATCAACCAAAAATATTCATATAATTTCTTTCTAAATTTTGCATGAAAGTCTTCTTATGAAAACTTTGCTTCCAAAATCGTGCCTATCCCCATATCAATTCCTAACAACAAGTCATGAGCCGGTTCTCGAATTCAAAATTGGATGAGCCGATCGTCTTCGCTTAGGCCTCGCTCAATTCATTTCGGTTCTATTTATTTCTTCGGGCAATTTTAACCAACTCATTTTGCTCAAAAATAATTTGAATAGAGGGCCAAATGTCCTTTATTAACTCAATGATGTTACCTCCCAAAGAATTTCATTTATTTCTTCTTTAGGAGGTTTTTCCAATGGAAGATCTCTTTTCCAAAGCCCGAACTAATTTTTTCTAATCTTTATCTCCCCGGTGTTACTGTACCGTCTTTTTTTAGATGTGTCATATTTTCTCCTCCAATTTTACTAATTGCAGTACTCTTGTTTCTTGAGTTCTTGACCTCATTGCAAACTCTCCATTTGTTTTATTAAGTCCCTCTAATTCTGTCAAGTATTCACTTGAGATACCAGATTCGTTCGCCCGTTGTTGATGTGGTACCCGTTGCTGAAGTCCGTCTGAGCACTTCTCGTCTCGCAATGCTTTTTTTCCACCTTCTTCTCTCGTTTCATTTAGTCGCTTCGGGCCTGCTATTTAGAGCAACTCCATCATTTCTTCCGGGAATTTCTTTTATACTGTCCGAGGGTGCCTCAAGGTCGGTAATTTAGTCGTCGAGGCAGCAAATATATCATCCCTTCTTCTTTATCAATGCCTCAATACCTTTAATGTCTTTGGGATTGTGACCTAAACCAATGATTATCTCTTCTAAAGACTTTATTCTATTATCTTTGGCTCGTGAGGAGGCCTTCAATTTTCAATTGTGCAAAAAGAGTGTTATTCAGCATAAACTCGCAGAGCACAGTCGCCATGGCCTTGTTGGTGAGAGTAGAATGCATCATTTCCTCTCAAATTTCTGTCCGTGCAGCTCTATCCTGGTCCGTGGGATGGATATCCTTTGCTAAAACTTCAAAATTTGTTTCGATGTAACTGGCCGCCGAAGTTGGCTTTGGCACCTTTTCTTTGGTGGCTCATCAAAGATTTACCTTGTGAAAGGTCAAACGCCGACATTAGCCTTTCTTGATTATGGGGAGCCATCTTCATAGATATTGATCATATACCTTCATTTTCAATGGATCATTTTTTGTTTTAATATTAATTAGTTGTCTTTTTAATATCTCCAAAGCATAACTGCTTCTCGTTGTCTGCAAAGAAGATATTTCAAAGGTTTAATTGCTTTTGTAAAGCTTCCCTTCGGTTTATGTAAGCCACGACTGTCGTGCCGCTTACCGACTATCTTCCTTCCATAATCAAATACTTCATCTATAATTTCACATCCGGGAGGTGGATTTTGGCTTCGTTTCTTGCCCGATGCACCCGTGGGGTTTCTTTTCGAGGAGTAGGGTTCCAAACCAGCCTTTTCTTCTATTTCCACACATTTAGCTGCTGTACTGAACTTGGATGTGCTTTGGTCGGTGTGTGTGAGAAGCGCATGTGATTGTTCCGTGCTTTGGAAGTCCGTGGTTTTTCCGCTCATGACCAAAGTTTCAATGATTCGAACTACGTGTTCTTTCCTTTACTCCTGGGTTCTCGCTACATCGATGGACCTGCTTTCCGTAATGTTTACAGAGTTATTGCTGGTTATGCTAATATAGAAAATTCGGCACTTGACCATAAGATTCTAGGTCAAAGTTCTTCTCAACATCTTTCATCATTTTATTCATTTTGGTTTCACTTTCACTTTCTTCCTCAACAAGTGTTCCTTCAATCCATTCATCTTGATTGGCATACTGCTTCTTAGATCGTGAATCTTGTGGTGTATAAGGATGATTTATTCTTTAATCTCTTTTTCACAAATAAAACTAACTGGTCATAAGGAACCCAACTAGAAAAGATGTTTGGAACTTTTATCTAATATATTTTCTCACTTCTCTCGCCTCCTAGAATTGCGATGAAAGGACCTAATTGGTTTTTGACTTAACCCAGCTTTCTTCTTTACATAAAAATGGATTACATCTCGAATTGCTCATTTGCCCGTTTATTCTAAGGCAAAAATCCTTACTGGTACATATTCGGGTAACCCGAATGGATGTAATTCTACATCCATAAATCCCGATGATCGTATGGTTTTGATACAAATACCAATCCCCAACCTATAACTCTTTGACAAATGTGTTCTAATTTTGGTCACGTAGTCTTGGGAGGAATTGCTAAATGTGTTGTTGCAGGATATACAAACTGATCAATGAATTATGAGTAGGAGTAGGGAGAATCGCAGGAAAAATGAATGATGGGGACCAAAATATGACCGACCGGGGTTTCCTTGGCATCAAGTTTTTGGAATGTGAGGGAACCTTCGATCGGTAGTAGATAATGAGATGATAGATGATCGAGGAGTACTTAAAAACCTTTTTCAAGATTCAGCCTTAGGAATTGATCATGATCTTGTCATGCAAGGAAGCAGCCAATGATCTCAGGAGGTTGCCCCTGCAAAATGGATAACAAAGCCAAGGTTATTCCCCATCCACATATTCACCGGTGTTGAATCCTAAGACAAAAAGATATATTTCATACGAGCCTTCTCCAATGTATTGAAATAGTAAAACCATAGGGAGGAGACCTTTGGCCGATGTCAGTAATATGAAATGCCGACACATGGATTTTAGCTTCTTTCCTCAAGTTAATTGCTCCGGGTTTTCTCAATCAATCCTTCCATGGACAATGGTGCTAATTTTTGGTCCTGTTCAAAATGTAGCATGGCATTGATAGCTCCGGGAGTGATGGGAAAATACCGTAACACTTGATCAGAGTTTATTATAAATGTGGGATCATAGTTTGAATGAGCGTAATGAATGATTTCGGGAAAATAAAGGACCGAAGGAATGAGATGACTCGGGAGACTGACTCCTACAACCTCATAAGATCTTGCCCTTTGAGTATTCATCTCTCATAGCCGACGTAAAACTCAATAGGGAACTTTCATCAAAGTGCAGTCTTTAATTTGGAAATCTTCGTCTATCAAAGGTAACACCCACTTCAGAGGAGCATTCAATGGAGTGATATTCGTACGGCTGGCCTCCATTTTGGTTCTTTGTGGGATTCAAAATGGAGGTTTTGCCTTCTGGCTGTGCCCAAGTGACTTTCTAAAAATGAGAAGGAAATTGGCATTTACTACGGTTTGGGGAACAATTGTACGCTCTTAAAACTTCCGAGCAATACCAAGATGATTTTTAACCACTATTTCGCCGAAAAACAAAGAACACCGAGTTTTATTCGTTAATGGGTATTAAAAAGGATAAATACCGCTTAGACTCGAGGTCGTCTTTTAAATGTGTAACAGGGCTTCAGGACTATTCTTCAACACTGCGCAACGAATCTTGGAGTGAATTGGTCAATTGCAGAAATTTGAAAATCGCATGGAGCTCAGTTTTTCGTTTTCGTAATACGCACAATAACAGAAAAAACATGAAAAAATGGCTTTAAAAAGAGTTTTTTATTTTTTTGAGGGATGACGTCATCGACGTACGGGAGTGACGTGTGCAAAGGTCGCGTGCAGGCGCAGCCAAGTAAGCGTCCCCCGCACCGCTTTTGGTCGAGCGGGCTGATCATGCAGAGCGATTCTGGCCGCAACGTTTGCCACGTGGATGTCCTCCATCTTTTCAAATACCGCCTGCCTCCCCGCCGATTAACTTTCACAAAGGATGGGTAGCAGTGGTTCACGGGACCATCGATCCGTGGAGGATTGATCCGACTTACCGAAGCGATGGGGGAACATGCGGAGATCTCCAAAGGGCCCGTTCTGCTTAAATTTTTTTAACGTTGTTTAATCGCTCCGGAATATTTAATAAGCGATAAAAGGTTATTTAATTAGTCCCGATGACTAATTAATCCTCGAATGTGTAAGAAAGGGTTTGCGTTAGAAATGGGCTAGGGTGGAATGCTGTGTGACAATCCATTTGTGAGTGCTGGAGCACTTTTCCGCAAAGAATAAACTTCTAAGCCTTGTATTTTTGGTTTTAAACATACATATTGTATGTCTAAAGTTTGATTTTTCTATGTTTTCTTTATTATATGGGAAATTAATTAATACAACTAATTCACCATGTATGGATTAATGTATAACGCTATATTTTTAACCAAAGGCTTGTAGAAGCTGTTTTAATGAATTTTGGTGAGATAAATACTTTGCTTAAAACATTATAATAAAGGGGTTTTTGGGGTATATATAAAAATAAATGAATTATATACTTAGGATAGGGTATTTCACTAGGATTTAGTAAATAGAGTTAAATGTTGGCTATATAAAGTATAAGGAAACTCAGTACATTTTGTACATCTAAGGAAGTGATAACTTGTAAGCAAATTCTAACATTTATCTCCAAATACTTAAACTTAGAATAGCAAGTTATCTTGAGGGATTTTTAAGGAAATTTGCATGAGTTTCCTGAAATGGGATTTTACTTAGGAAAAAATTGAAGGTGAATGATTATGATGATGATTGTTCATACTTAGGTCTTTTCGATCATTAGGCCGAGGTCCGGTCCCCTCCGTGTCAAGGAAATGCCTTGAGCCCCTTGATCTCCGGCAAATACCTTAGTACTTTGGGGGAAATTAGTAAAACTTTAAGGGAAAAAGTGATGAGGGAAGTTAATGAGTTTGACTTTGCTTGGGTCGTGATTTTCCAAAGATATTTCGCTTAGTACTTGTGATGAAAGTAAGGATCAAAAACATGGAAGAAGATCATTCATCGTGTAACACTTTGCGCACCATCTACTCACCCTATCTACTTAACACTATCATTTTCTCTTCTTTATTAGTGCATTTAGACTTGCAAACCCTTTTCAATCTTTTTTTTTTTTTACAAGGCAAATCTATCTAATTTACCCTATTGCATCCAAGGGCCTGGGATGAATCATTGAGCACCTTTATTAATTTCTAATGTATCTACTTATCTCAGGCCAAGATTAAAATCAAGGTTGGCTAGATATTTATTCTCTAATCTACAACATGAATTGAAATATGAGTAAGCCAGTTTAAAATGCTTTGACTTATCTTTACAATTGTAAAGGTTGACAAGTCAGCATAATAATTGTTTTATTACAAAATGAAATAGTAGTGGCCTTTGATTTGCACACTTTCCTTGGTCTATTTTTTGCTTGGGGTTCATTTCTTCTTTTTTTTGATCATTTTATTCTTTTACCTTGATCTTTCTTTAGGTATACCTTTCTTTACATTTTTTAAATTTTTTGATTTTTTGGTTTTTCAAGAATATGAACACCTTTGCTCAAGAAAATGAACATATTCCATACCAATCAAGACAATCATGAAAGATGAAACCTATTGGTATAGGAGTCTAACACTGCTCCACATGGGGATGGCTTTTCCTTGTGGAAAGTCAAGAATGCCAGGTCGATGCTCAAAATGTCTTCAACCGAAAGTATGAAATCTTCCTTCTCCCTGGTAGCTTTATTTACATATGATAGTGAAACTCTTTGGGACTTAGGGCTTCTACTTCTCAAGCCTAATTCCAAGAAGTCACCATCCAATCCTAAAACGCATTAAATAAAACAAAACAAACAAAAAACAATATATTATGTACAAGTTAGAAACACTAAAACACTCTAGTAAATTGATCAAAATAATGCTTGAGCATTTGACCATTGGACTGTCCTTCTTCAACTTCTCGAATTATCCATATCTTTTAAAAAGTATGTATTGTTTCCCTACAAGGCATGAATGATATAGGCCCTTTCCATAAGAAATCAAACTTTCCATGTTTCCTTTTTTCTTCTCTTCTGTAATCCCCATCTTAGGACTTTGTCTCCTAGACTGAAAATCCTCTCCGTTTTAGTCCTTTTATCAAACATTTTCTTTAGCTTTTCTTGCAAGACTTGTGATCTTTTGGCATACCTCTTCCCCGGTTTGTCATATTGTTTGATTAATTCTTCTTGGAATGTCATTTGGCTCCACTTGAGCCTCCCGAAGCAATTTCCTCATAACAGAATTCCTAAAGATGATGGGAATCTTGCTTCAATGCCATAAACTAGCTCATATGGACTAGTCCCAATAGATTTCTTAGTTAAAGTCTGTCTCCGCCTACATGCATTGGCGTCTTGTGCCAGCTTCTTTTATTTTCTTCCAATAACTTCTTTAATGATATTGATAAGTTTCTTATCGGGAGGATTCCGCTAGTCCATTACCCGAGGATAATAAGCCGTTGAATGGCCTAAAGTAATATGATATTATTGCGTAAACCACAATTTTCTTGATTTAAATGCGCAACATTATCTCGTTATAATCTTTCTCTGACAAACAAATCTTGAAAGTATGTTTAATTTTAAAAACCCTTATGATTACGTAATCATTGGACTGTCACATGGGATGGCTTCAATCCATTTGCAAAGTAGTCCGTAGCAAATAAAACTATCCGTGTTGCCTCAAGAAGGGGGGTGAATTCTCCAATAAAATCTAACCCCTAATGCTGAAAAGGTCTTTCTCGTGGAAATTGGTTTAAAGGCAAGAGGTAACTTTTACCTCAAATATCCGACATTTATGACAAGTTGTTACAATTTCTTAACATCGTAGAAACAAAGCACAAGAAAAACCAAAATTTCTTAAGATTTTGTCTCAAGAATGATTTCAAAGAGAGATGTCCCCGCATGAAATTCATTAAGTACTTTATCGCCTATCTTTAAAAGAGATAATCTAACAAGATTCCTTCATGATTTTTCCAAAAAATAAAGTGCTATCTAAAATACAATATTTCAAAGATGTTGGCTTTTTAAAATCTTCTTTGGTTCTCGACAACCCGGAGAGCTTGCAGGTTTACTGAAACATGAATTATATCGTTGGAAAATTGTGGTGAATCTAAGAAAGCTTGACTGGATTCGTGAGTCGCCATCTCCCCATTGTCATCCAGTCTTCATCGATGTCTATACTGTAAATTGGTTTATGTCATGAGTTGTGCCAACTTGACCTTTTATGAGTTTTGTTGGTTTAATTCAATATCATATTCTAAAAATGGTAGCTATCCACTTACCTCGTTTACCTTTCAATGCCATCTGAGTCAAAATATCTTTAAATTCACCGTATTAGGCACATAGGCTATCACATGAGAATATAATACAGACTCTGAAACTTTGACGTTTTTACTAATGCAAAAGCCTCGTTTTTTCCATAATATTGTACTTTAGAGATGCATCCTCAAAGGCTTTACTAAAAAATGTTATTGGCTTTCACACTCTTGGTCATCTTTTTGAAGTAAAACAAATACAACAAGAGTTCAAGCAAAATGAAAAATGATAAAGTCTCTATCAAATTTAGGATCGGGTCGAACGTCTTTGTTAAAGCCATTTTAATTTCCTCGAATGATTGTTTGGCTTCTACAAATTCCAAATAATGCTTGAATTCTTCTCAACATGTTAGTTAGTAATCTAAGTAACTCGCTAGACTAGAAATAAATCTTCATGAATTATCTATGAATGCTTGCAATTCTTTTATGTTTCTCTCGGGGTGGGGTATTTGCAAAATCGCTGAATTATTCTCTGATCAATCCTAATGCCATCTTTAGAAATAATATGCCCCAAGAGCTCTTCTTCTTCCAAACCAAACAATGACTTCTAGGGTTTAAAGAAATCCCACATTTTCAGACTTTCAGGAAGACTATTTTTAAATGATCTAAATGTTCTCGATTCCGTTTTTAGAAAAGACAGCCAAATCATCTAAATAACAACTTAAAATCATGTATCTCTTTAGCAAAGTACTGTCCACGGCTTTTTGAAATGTAGCTCCCGCATTCTAAGCCTAAAATGGCATTTTTGACATATTTAAACGTACCCCATGGTGTTGGGAATGATGTTTTATCCTCATCATCGTGATGAAATCCGTAATCGGTTGGTACCCCGAAATCCATCCAAGTAGTGATATTCTCGAAGATCCTACTACCCTTTCGCAGAATATGGTCCATTTTCACAGAGATAGTTGTCTTTTAAAGAAACTTTATTCAATTTCTGCTTCCATTACCATACCAATTTCTCCTATTTTCTTCTTTGTTGGTACCAGGTTAGAAACCCATTCGAGAATCTGATTGGAGCTATAATCCCCGCTTCAAACATTCTTTTGATTTCCTTTCAATTGAGGGTAATAAAACAAGATTTATTCTTCTAAGCTTGTTTAAAAGGTTTCGTATCCGGTTTCAAAGGTATAGTGTGTTGAATGATGGATGTCATAAGATTTGAGATCTTCATAACCTGAAGTAAAACATCCTCGAATTCTTTCAATAGTTCAACATATTTAACTCTTTTCGATTTTTGAAGAGATTTGGACAACTTGACCATTTTGGGATTTTCTCTCGGGGGTTCCTAAGTTGTATTCTCCACACGTCTTAACAGTTCCATTTTAGGTCCGAATGGAATATCATTTTAGAGTCAGCCTCCAGATCTTCCAAAGGAGTTAATCCTTTGGGAAATTAATATTCTTAATTGATGATTTCTGCTTTATCTTCTAGATCTCTTACCACCTATGTTTCAAATTCTTGTATGTCTTTTTCAAGAATGTGGTTGGATGCAAGATATGAATTGCATTTTCTCTTGAAATTTTCATTTTTTGTTCTTTTTTCTTGATCAAATTCATCAATAGTTATGTCTTCATCTATATTACGCTAGAAAACTCATTTTGAAGTGTCAAAAAATTATCGATTTGATTGCTATTTGCAAATACTTGCCAATTCAAAAGATTGTCCGGGTATTGCGGTGCCCATGTCTAACTTCTCAAATTAAAACCGATGATTAAAAGGTAACTTGCATGTGCTAGCAAACACATGCAGGTCGTGACATGCAAGTTTTGTTTCCTGGGAATCTTGGCAAGTTGAGCTTGTAGAAATGTGCTGGGAGAATTTCCACAACCTGCCTTCCCCGTATTGTTTCTGGGCCTCCAAGTCTTTTGTTGAACATTCTCCGTTAACTGTTGAATAATTAGTTCCTGAGTCTCCTATGATTGAAACTCTAATTGCTCCCAACTTCTTGGAAGGAGTCTCTAATACCAGAAGCTTCTGAGCCTCATGTTGTTGGTGCATTTGAAATTCAACCTATAAGCATAACCCTCCGCATGATTATTTTCAACATTATGCAACCAAATCTCCAAATTCGCCCCTAGTTTGTTTATCGAGCCATCAAACTTCCAAATGCCATAGAATTTCATGTTCATAATCTTCATCAATCGTTTAACGTGTTTCTCGACAGAGCTAGTTGTTTAGTTTTTCCTGTATTTCTGATCATCTGGTGTTTCTTTTTCGTAGATTTCTTCAATTTTAATAAAGGAGTTTTGTTTATGGTTTCAATTCGGAGCTCTATTTCCGTAGGAAGATCTAACTCGAAAGATCGTATAAAATAAAATAATCCATGTCGAATGTACAGAGTAAATAGAAGCTGTGTTTCTCATGTATACTTTCAACTAAGTACTTCATCAAGGGTTTCTCTATATAATCTTTTAGGTTGACCAAATACTGAAATAGTTGCATATGACATGTCTAGTTGAATAGATCCTCCAAGTTTAGCACCCCAAGATCTAGACAATAACATACCATATTTAGGTGGAATATCAGCAACTACTATGTCCATTAATACAGACTTAGCAGGGTATTGTACCAAAGTGACACATAGATCTTTAATTAAACCTAAACATTTTACCTGACTTGAATCGAATGAAAACAAATCTTTGTACGGTCTGGTAATATCTAGATTCAATCTTTCCATTATTGCTTTTGGCATCAAATTGTGAGATGCTCCAGAATCAAGCATTGCATTATGGAGTATCTTGTCATGAACATTCAGGCTTACATAAAATGGAGGAGTTCCTCCACTTTCTGGTTTGCCATTAACCTCAGGGCCAAAAAGAAGTTTGGGTTGATCATCAAGAATGTTTACTGAATCATCTAATCCAGTAATGTTAATGTTTAGGGACTTGGTAATCTGACTCCTATAGACATCATCTTTAGCCAATTCTGATAAAGGAACAGCTATCTTGAGTTTTCCTATTTCAGCCTCTAGATTAAAAGGTTTTTCTATTTGAGTTTTAGTATTTTGCACAGTTGGGTTTTCTCTGTTTTTTGGGTCTTGAATGTTTTTCTCTTTTTCATGAATGAAGTTTTGTTTTGAAGGTGTTTCAGGACTAACTTCTACTGTTTCTTCTACATTTCCTACAAGAGGAGATGTATTAGACTGTTGTTTGTTGTTTGGTTGGTTGTCAGAGACATCTTCAATTATTGGATTTGAAGAATTGGGAGTTATCCTAGACAAAATTTGTACTTGGGGAATGTTTTGTACAGGGGGAATGTTTTGTTTACCTTTGACATTTTGTTTTGCTATTTTCTGTTTGGTATTCTCTGGCACCTCAATCCGCCTACTTCTCAAGTTATATTGTTTATGGACTTCATAGATTGATGTGTCATAGCCTTCCTTGAAATCGAAAGTCTCACCTGAATGAGTTTGGAATGTTTCAAGGATGTGATTTTCTTGATCATCCTGGGATAGGAAAACCTCTGGTTCAACTTTGTCATCTGTTACATTGTTTATTTCTACATCTTCTGTAGGTTCTTCAGAAGTTGAGCCTTCAACAAAGTTTTCTTGAAAGGGTGGCCTAATGTTCTGATTAGGAACATTCTTTCCACTATTTTGATTCAGATTCCTCCTAAAGTTCGGGTTTCTTGCAACATTCTGATTGTCAGTAGAAGACTTTCTTTCAATGGTTTCCACTCTGTCTCCTAATATTTCCATACCTTTAATGATTACATCCAGCTTCTTTTCAAAAGCTGAAGGTTCTTCATTCATAGGCATTCTTCTCTCTGCCCTAGCTCTGGCCCGTTTTTCTATCAGATTTGCTTCTGCACTCACCACTATGCTTTGCATTTCCTCTAGTGTTTGAGGAGCTCTTTCCCTAAGGGAATAAGCTATATCAGAGTCAAAACCATCTGGAAATTTAACCAACACGTTGTTAGGTGGGGGTCTTAGGTTTTGAGGAACTGCATTATATGATTCATTGAATCTTATGATGTAATCTTGTACGGTTTCGTTTGCTTTTCTTCTTAATTTTTCAAATTCTGAAAGGATCTGAAGAGGATCCTTCTTTTTCTCCCATCTGTTCAGAAATTCTCTATACAAAGCTTCTAAATCAGCAATACTGTTTGGAGTAAGA